>BEWF01000540.1:0-11209 GCA_002583695.1 Pleurotus salmoneostramineus | reverse complement strand
TCAACCCTCCTCGCTGGAGTGCTTTAAAAGGCCAATTGTACGCATTCGTACTCGTAGAAACTAGATGGAAGTAAAAGTACGAACGCATGCAACGCACCGAATTCAAAACGATGTGAGTATTCGTTCAAGTCCGTTCGGTCAGGGGATAACCTCCTCAACACCAAAAGTTCGTGAATTCGCATCCTAGAGTCCACCGATCGCCTCAAAACCTTCTGATACATACATACGAAGACGTACATTTCAGAGCTTCCTCGACCGATCGAAGGCGTTCTATCCTCGTATCTTCGATTTGAGTAATCAAAGTCGAGTTTCCGGCGAAACTTTGGTTGCTTCAAGTTTCCTGAGGCTGGAAATTGGATCGACGACTTGGTGGGCCATCTACGACTCACAGAAAGGCTTACTAGATCTGGTATGACTACGATACATGCTGGTCCTCTACAACAATTAAAGTTTCGGCGTCGATCCAAGTGCGGTATGCAAGTTTCCTTCCGTTTGATCTTCAAGTCTCGAGCTTTGACTTCAAATTGCACCGCTCTACGTTTACTCTACGTGCGTTTTCAATTCAGGTTTCTAATCGTTCACAATACTGTATTACACTCCTCCGAGCTGGTATTCGAGCATTCGGAGTGCGTCCGTGAACTTCGAGGCTTTTCTCTTGTGATAAACACACAAGATCGTGTTCGTTTCACCGTTACAACTCGTTCACTCTCACTCTACTGCACAGAAGTTGTCGGCGTCGGTTCTGCCCTCAATTATAATTCATACATAGCGCTCCCCAGTCTATTCTGCACTCTTCAACACTATTTCTTGCTCTCCATCTCAGTGTACGGACCATTCAACCTCGCAGAATTGAAGTTCACTCGCCAAGACTTCAGGTACCTCCGAATCGAATTCCAGACATCATTCAGTCATACACCACCGCTTGCAACCGCTCCATCAACCGAAAATATCGACTACGAAACCATTCCAGACCGAAGACGACGCTCCACTCGAAGGTGCGCCCAGATACGCTGGTGTTGCTACGCTGGTAAGCGAGTATTCAGGGCAGTGAAATTCAATCCAAGACGTAAATCCAGTAGCAATTCCCACAAAAAGCCTGATCTACGCCCCTGGTTTCCGTGGATTTGAGTTTGCTTGACGACAATGCCGTTAGCGGTGATGATGTTGTCAGTTCCGTCGGTGAGATTGGAGATTTCGGTGAGTGTTTCGATGGGTATCGTTACGCGAGATCTAATTGTGGGTGGTATTGCCTCCGAAGGTCTCTCTTTCAGTCGCTTCGAGCGTCGAAGCTCATTCGCTTGTTGAGGGGACTTGTCTCAAGGGTGTAGCCAGGTCTAAACGCGAATTTGTGAGTGATACCCAATCACCATCAAACGCTAACTTCCCCTCATCTGTTATCAGGTTGATCTTGGTCGAAATTTGCACCGAGTGCGCGAGATTAGCGGGGAGTGTCGTCTGCGTTGGTCAGGGTAGCGATCTCGGTGAGTATTTCGATGCAAACCCGTTTAGCCGTGATCTCAGTCTAAAGTGTATTACCTCCGAATCTTTCGCAGTTCAGCGCCATTGAGCGCGTTGGGTAACTTGAGTTACATGTGCTCTACATTGTAAGTGTGGAATTTGCGTCTGTGAGAGGTGCACACTCACCATCTAACGCCAACTTCCCTTCCTCTGTTCCTCCCAATTATCCATTTGAGTTTCTACCTATTCCTCTAAGTGAATTTGCCGTGAATGGCGCTCACATTCCGGAATCACCGACGCAAATTGAATGCCAACAATTCCGTAGAACCAGCTCGATCATCGTTTCGGTGAGGGATACCATCAAACGCCAGCTTCTGGCCTTTGGTTTCGTTCCAAAACTCGGGTAAACGCCTGGAGAGGGCGATGGATCGGTGAGGAAGTCGACTCACCATCAAACACCAACTGCCCCCTTGTCCCTGAGTGTATTTTCGTAGCCATTGGTGACGATTACACCGCGCAGCGCCGTTGTACGGCACATTCTTGGTGCGATCAAACTATTTCCCAATTCCTTGAAGACATTCTGGGTGTCTCTACCTGGTGTTCCCTCTCATCTTCTGTCTCGTTGATCTCAAGGAGCCTGTAGAACAACTCGAATAGTACTTGCCATCAACCGCCAACTTCCCCTCATCTGTTCCATTCGAATTTCTAGAGGAAGTGGTGTGAAGTGCGAGAATCGGTACGCACCACTCTACCACTCCTATTCATTTGCTCCTGCTTGTACCTGACTCGGGAATCGCGCTCGCCGCCCAACTAAAATCAAATTCAAGTATGTAATCGTTGCGATGATACTCACCCGCTTGAATTTCCTGAAATTTTCGGTGATCTAGGCCGGTTACTATGCGAGGTATCTGGGATACACAAGCTTGATTTCGCGCGCTCAGGTACACAGAGGAGATTCTCCCGTTCGCTTGGATCACATCGAATCGTTTAAAAGCTTGATATTTTGGTCATTGTTTTCATCTTCCCGCCGCCGCAAGCCCGTCCTTATGCTTCGACGCCACCCAAACCTCGTCGTCAGCCGTCACCTCCATCGCATTCCAGCACTCCATCATCCCTCTTTGCCTGCCTTTCAATCTAATTCTCATTGTCACTTTCGCGCCGTGTACACCTCTTCAATGACGATTTCAAATCCTACCTCCTTGGTAAGTCTCTTCTCGTCGTTTCGTAACCAGTCCTATGACTTACCCCACACCATATTTAGCTTTGTGTTCGCGTTTCCATCAAGTCATCATTCATGCACCCGCAACCTCTTCTCTTCATCACGCACCCCTTCCGTAGCAAAGTATCACTCCGGAGCGGCCTCAAGCATCGAGTTGGGTACCAAGGACATCTCCGGTTGTTGGAATCAGAGGTGTGTGTCATGATTTTCTCTCTCTCGTTTCGCTTTTTGACATTTTCATACAGTTTTCGTTCCAACCTCTCCATCCTCCACTCTCATCTTCCACCGTTTCTCGCGCATGTCTGTCTCCATCTGAGGCGAAGAGCTCGCACGGCGTCACGCACACGCTACCTCAAGTGTCCGACGCGTGGAACAACTGGGGCAGGGATAGTCAAAGGTATGTACGTTTTTATCTTGTTTTCGTCGTACTCATGTTTCTCCACGTAGCGATGATGATACCGCCAAATTGGAACTTACATCTTACACCATGGAGCTCGTTTCACGTTGTAAGTCACGAGTTCATCATGTTTTCGAGTCGTTCTAGCTTGCCCCGGCTCTCTAGGTTGTTCTTGCGCTGTCCCTGATGTGTCTTTGACCTTGCGTAGATGTATCCGGTAGTGAGTACACTCTTTCTTTACTTCAAATGGTTCTTTTCCTTATTTCGTGGCTTTCTAGTCAAGTCCTATTTCCCGCCTTACGCCCGCTCGTGGCCTCATTTCTTTCCTCTCACCAATATCCACTCCATCCCCCCCTCGTCGCTGCCTCTTCAACTTTATCCCTGCCAATATCCACTCCATCTGATGTTCTCGCGACGCCTCTCCCTCTTCGACCCTTTCCCCTGTCCTTGTGTCCCACGACCATGCTCAAATACAGTGGCACCTGCTTCGACGGTCATACCCCATCTCATTCCAATCAGCTTTTCTTTGTCCTCAACTTTCACCCATATCCACTCCATCTGAGATTGTTGCGGTCGCCGCTTCCATGACCCCTGTCCTCCTAACTTCGAACCTCCGCGCCGCCATTCTCCCTCATCTGTGCTGGTTCATCCACATGCGAAGTGATGTGATGCGTCGAGACTTGGACTGGGTGAAGATCCCTCCTCACACTCAAGTTACTCCTTTTGACTTGTTGCGGTTACAAACAAGTTTGTAGAAGAGATACGCCGACTCCACTCGTACTCTCACCCATATCCACTCCATCTGGGGAGCACGAGACGCGCGCAAGACCTTTTCATCGCGTCGAAATTAGTCTGTCCGACCGCAAAGTCACGATGACTGAGAAAATGGAAACGGTACGCCGACTCCCTTTTTCATTTCTTCATCACCCCACTCATTCAGAGGGGGAACCTATGCTCGTACATATCACGAAACGGCGGAAAACTGAAACGGTACACTGACTCTTTTTCTCAACTCCATCACCCTACTCATCTGGAGGGGGAACCTATGCTTGTACGTCTTACGACGTCGCAGAAAACGGAAGAGGTACGCCGACTCTCTTTTTCTTTTTTTCGCCACCCTACTTGTCTGGAGGGGGAACCTATGCTCGTACGTATCACAAAAAGGTGGAAAACTTCTCTCCCAAATGCTCAGGGATGCTCGGAACAGGAAATACATACCAAATTAGTAGCGAAAAACAAATAGACAAGGATGGCGGCGACCTGAAAGAACGTCAATTGGTAGTTCATGCATGAGATTAGCAGGACATACGCTGACTGCACAGGATGTGGTAAATATGAGGTAGGTACTCTGTCGTCCCACATTAATACCGCGCAGTTAAGAGCAAGAGGGCAAGCGAGTGTTGAAACGTTGATGGTCTATGGATCCGTGTGCGGTCTTTTGTACGTTCAGAGACGCTAGTTTATGTTCAAATCAGCATCAGAAGAAGCGAAGAAGCCTGATTTGTTATGATGTTGAGAACCCATCACAGTCTGCGATATCAGCGAGAGGCTGACCATGTGGTCGAATGGCAGTGATTCCAAACGCGCGGACCAACTATGATCACCATACGCCCGGTTTTTCTTACCACAGCCGCGTGTTCATCTGGCTTCTGACGCTAAGGAAATCATTCGTCTACGGGCCGTTGAACTAGAGAATGAAAAGGCTCAGAACAAAGCGATGCAGTAAAGGAATGACATCTCCTCAGGACGGCCGCCGATGAACGCGTTTGAGAGAAGAAGTGGTATTGATGCGTGATGAATGGGGCGCGGGCATCCTGGTTCTTGTCCAGCCACACTGAGTCGTTATCGGTGTTATTCGAATCGCACGAGAGCCTATGATAGCGAAGAGGGTGGCGAATACCCAGACTCCGCTGAAGAAAAGATGTAGAGTCATCGCATCAGCACTCAGCACGTTCACCTAAGCGTAAAAAAAGCATGTTAGAAACAGAGCAACGACGCAATGGTGTAGTGGAATGAGAAACCTACAATAAGCTGCGATGGCGACGAATGAAAGTCTCTCAGTCGATTCTAGCTCTTATGGGCAATCAACTCTGAAACTCGGAGACTTACCGCGTTACATTCTACGACATTGAAGTACTGATCTAGCCAACGAGCCGCTTCTGGGTTACAATGAAAGGCAAGTCCTCTTTGAGCCCATAAGGCCACTGACCATGGACGAAGAGTCGGGCAGAAAAGAACAGGTGCATGAATTCATATAAAAGTAGTCATTCGACCGTTTGCATAGTGACATCCTAGAACTAGGGCATGGGGGCGGCGGTGAGAGAAGGACCGTACATATTGTGTGGGTGTACAATTCGATAGGTAGCGAGCAGGACCAAAAAGCGACTACGATCAAGAAAATCAGAGGTAGTATAGACGGTGCGATTAAGCCTCTGCGGTCTCGGTCTCGACGGCGGTAAGTCCTGATCGCTTCTCAGCGACACGAGCAGCACGACGTTCACGGGCAGCCTGCGAAGACAAGTAGATGAGTACGACGAGGAGAAGGGAGAAAGTCAGCAACGCACCTTGTTCTTGATGCGACGAGCCTCAGCTTGGTCGGTGAGAACCTTGGTGCGGTTCTTCTCGGCCTTGGCCTTGTGGATGTACTCCATCAAGACACGCTTGTTCTTGAAGACGTTACCCTTGGACTTTTGGTAGAGCGAGTGGTACCTGCAACGAAATGAGAAAAAACGACATGGAAATGAAGACGAAGGGGCACGCACAAATGCTTATCGATCTTTCCAGCTTCTCTGTACTTCCTCAACAACCGCCTCAAAACCCTCTGTCTCCGCATCCACTGAACCTTTGTCGGCATCCTCGCCTCAGCCGTACCCTTTCTCTTACCCGGACCCGTATGTCTTCCCTTTCTCTTCGCTGCCAGCAAGTCTTGTGTACGAGCACGAGAGTGGACGGTGGTGGGTTTGATGATGATGCGACCGTCCTTGATGAGTTTTTTAATGTGGGTGCGCGAGTTAGCATTTGAGATTTCCGATTGTTCGGAGGGGTCGAGCCAGATTTTGCGTTTGCCGACCCCGGCGACGGAGGAGGCGAGACGTTTTTGCGAGCGGAGGTTGACCATTGTTACTGGGGGATAAGAGATGCGACGTCAGTGATGGGGTTTTATGATAAGGATGTGGTGGCAGCGGTGCGACAGGGTGGTCGGGGTGGGGGACGACGAAGGGTACGACGAGGAAGGGGTAAACTTGGCTAGAACATACCTTTATTTCTTGAGGAGTGGTCGTCGTCGTCGACCGTGAGTCGTGGTGGGGGGAAAAGTGGGAAATCGCCCCCTCCATCATCCATGGTGATGTTACGTAAGATTCAGCCACCGCTCGTGGGAATTGGTACTGTACAGCTCCTTGCTCAAGGCCGAGGCCGAGACTGTCGTTCCGTTTTTAGACAAGATCACCGGCACAAACATCGGCGGTTCCCGTCCAACCAATGGCAAAAGTCCCGGACCAGGTGGCCTCGTGGTCATGTCTCTGCGCCTCAGGAGGACCAAAGGAAACGGAGTCTAGGGGAAAGCAATGTCCAGTTCGAACGTATCCGTTACTGCTGGTAAGGAAGTTAAAAAGGTAGGTGGAAGCTGTGGAAGCATCGAAGGCGTATGTGCTAGTCTGTGAAAAGTTGGGCTCTCCGGAGGCTTTGCTTGAGAGGAACAGGAGGAGTAAAAAGGGGAAAACATCATGTGATCTGAGCGCTTGTTTTGGCCCTTGTTTCGAAATCTCCGTCGTTGCTTGTTCTCTTCCACCACTATCCACGCCCCCTCAGACCATGATCTCTCAATAAAAACGACATCGACGACGACGAAGACAAAGAAATCCCGCAATCGTAGCCTATAATCCTTAATTCTGTATCTTTTTTCGACATTTGACCCCACGAAACGATCATACCTCCAGTTCCTGTGCTCTTCTCCTCCTGTTCTCCAAGTTTTTTGATCAAAGTTTTCCAACTTCTGCTCTCGTTCTTTTCTTTTCATCCTCTGTAACGTCTCAATATGGCTCCGAACATGAACGCATCGAAACCCACATCAAACTCCAACTCCACGACCGCTGATACGAACGCCTCGTCAGAAACGACGTCGGAGGAGGGGCCGGAGGGTTCAGACAAACCGCCGCATCCACGCTCGCAGAGTTCCTTGAAGACTTTCGGTGCAGGAGCTGGAGGAGGAAAGGCTGATGGGCGTGCTGGCACAGAGGCGTTTGCCAAACAGAACACCACCACCAACACCAAGGACGGCCACAAGGCCAACACACCTTCGCCTACGACTCCAACCGCCCATTCAACGCTCACCTCACGCTCGTCCACGACGACGACGATCTCAGCGGCGACGATGGTACCTGCGATGGCCAATGGACATGGGAAGGGGAACCAGGTAAGCGCCGTTTGATCCGTTGGAGAAGGGCGTGCAGTGTTGATGACCTGCGATGCGTACCAGCACGAACAGCATCATATCCCCCTTCCACCACCCGAGGCGCATTCGTATGAGAAATCGCCGGGACATACCCATTCATCGCTCGAGAAGCTCAGCGGTCCAAATCCTGCCCCCCTTGCCACCGCCATGACGAAATCCAACAAATCTACTACCTCGTCGGGACCTGTATCTATATCTTCGCAACCACCGTCGTCGGCGTCAGCGTCGAGTTCGGACATCGCTTACGATGATGGGAGCTGGAGTCTGCCTAGCACCCGCCCGCCCAGCCAGGCTCCTAGTAGAGCTCCGAGCATGTCGGCAGGAACGTCAGGTGGCAAGGTCAAGCAACCCCAGCTCCTCAACGTTCCCCCCGTTGCCACAAGCAAGTCCACCGCCTCTTCCGTCGTCAGTACCGGCAAATCCACCGAACCAAGTAAACCGAAGAGTCGGTCCAACTCGGTCCATTCAGTCGACGCCGATAAACATCGCTTCAACCTCAAAGACCTCCTCGCTGCCTCAACGCCCAAGTTATCTCGCAAATCCAGTCAACGATCCACTGGCAGCCGTAGCTCGCGCAAGAGCGACTCCGATAACGGTCGAGGGGGAGGAGGGGTGGACGGCAAGAGCGATGCGGGAGGTAGCGCCGTGAGCTTGTCGCAGAAGTATGGTGTTTGTCAGAAGGTTGCCATCGGGAAGGGAGCGACGAGCGTGGTTAGGTTGGCGCACAAGTGGGATCGGACGGAGGAGAAGCTTTACGCTGTGAAGGTGTGTTTCTTTTTTTCGTATCTTTGGACTTTCGTTTCTTGTGTTTGTCATGGACTTGGACTTCACTTTTCGCTTCCTTATCCACTTCCCTCATCGCACGATCACCCTCTCATCTTATGGACTCTCTACTTTACCGGCACGTATACACAAGATGCTCCCTCCGTTCCTCCTCTACATCATGGACTCTCTTCTAGCTTATCCTTCCCTCGTTTTTCTTGATTGCGTGGACGTTCTTACCATATCCCTTCTCGTTTTGCGCGTCTCATCATCATTGTCCGTTCTTCCCTTCCCCAGCTAACCCAGCCCGTCGTTCTCTTAGGAATTCCGTAAACGCCGCAAGAACGAAACAGAAAAGGAGTACATCAAGAAGCTCACCGCCGAGTTCTGTATCTCCTCCACGCTCCACCACCCCAATATCGTCGAGACCGTCGACCTCGTTCAAGATGAAAACCAACATTGGTGCGAGGTCATGGAGTTTTGTCCTGGCGGGGACCTGTACGCCGCGATCAAGAGGGGCGGGATGAGCGGTAGCGAAGTCGAGTGCTGCTTCAAGCAGATCTTGCGGGGTGTCGGGTACCTCCATAGCCAGGGTGTCGCGCATCGTGATATCAAGCCGGAGAATTTGTTCTTTGATACGAAGGGTCACTTGAAGGTCCGTGTCGTGTTTGTGTTTGGGGGTGTCGCTGATGGTTGGTCGCTAGATTGGTGACTACGGTGCGTCGACTGTGTATCGTCTGCCATGGGAGGCGACCATCCACATGTCGACTGGGCTGTGCGGTAGCGAGCCGTACATCGCGCCCGAACAATTCCTCGGCAAACGTGAGTCGTCTTTTGTAGTTGTCGCACTTGTACTCATGTAATACTAGCCTATGACGCTCGTCTCGTCGACATCTGGGCCTGTGGCATCGTCTATTACTGCCTCCACTTCCAAGAACTCCCCTGGCGCGCCGCTCAAGCTTCCGACCAACTCTACCACGCGTACGCCACTGCCTGCGCTGCGGCCCCCTTCACCGCTGCATCGCCTGCGACGACGACGTTCCCTACGACGGTGAACAACCTGAATCCACGCGCGTGTCGACCGTTGATTCGGAGGATGCTGGAACCTGATCCAAAGAGTCGCATCCGTATTGACGATATACTCGGGAGTGAGGAGAAGGAGAAGAAGGCGGGGGATGAGTGGGTGAAGGGGATTGAGGTGTGTCACGAGGTGAAGAGTCCGAGTCACGTCCATGTGCATGCGAGGGCGTTGGCACAGGCGTTGGAGAAGTAATCGAGTACATGTTCATTGGTGTGTAAGCTGTATACCTCCCTGTTTGCGTACTTTCTTGTCTTGTACGATCTTTCTGTAATAATACTGAATGATAGTTTGTTCTCACTTTCATCGTGTATTTGTCTTCGCTACTAATTTGGTATGTATTTCCTATTTCGAGCATCCCTGATGAATTTGGAGAGAAGTTTTCTACGACGTCGTGATACGTACGAGCATAGGTTCCCCCTCCAAACGAGTGGGGTGATGGAGTTGGGAAAAAGAGAGTTGGCTTACCATTTCCTTTTTACACCTTTTCGTGGTACGTACGAGCATAGGTTCCCCCTCTGAATGAGTGGGGTGATGGAGTTGAACAAAAGGGAGTCGGCGCACCTTTTTGTGATACGTACGAGCATAGGTTCCAGACGAGTAGGGTGGTGACAAAATAAAAAGAGAGTCGGCGTACTGTTTCCATTTTCTCAGTCATCGTGACATTGTGGTCGGACAGACTAATTTCGACGCGATGAAAAGGTCTTGCGCGTCTCTCGTGCTCCACAGATGGTGTGGATATGGGCGAGAGTACGAGTGGAGTCGGCGTATCTCTTCTACAAACTTGTTTGTAACCGCAACAAGTCAAAAGGAGTAACTTGAGTGCAAGGACTGATAGCAAGGTCCCCATTGGTCGTTCCCGTCTAGAGATCTTCCCGAAGAGAACGAAAAGGGCAGGTATCGACGCCGTTTCGCGAGTCTATCACAAGAAAAGCACTCACACCGGTGAGGGGGAGATATACCCGCGCGCTCAAGACCTGAGAATGGTTCCGCGTGCATGGTCGACCGAGATTGATCGTGACTAGGGGACAAAGTGTCAATACAGCGAAAACATGAGAGAAAGTAAAACAAACCTTTCAGTCTCATCCAAAGACTCTTCACCCAGTCCAAGTCTCGACGCATCACATCACTTTGCATGTAAACGAACCAGCACAGATGAGGGAGAATGGCGGCGCGGAGGTTCGAAGTTAGGAGGACAGGGGTCATGGAAGCGGCGACGCGACAATCTCAGATGGAGTGGATATGGGTGGAAGTTCAGGACAAAGAAAAGTTGATTGGAATGAGATCGAGTATGACCGTCGAAGCAGGTGCTACTGTATTTGAGCATGGTCGCGGATGGATGGAGGGGACACAAGGACAGGGGAAAGGGGCGAAGAGGGAGAGGCATTGCGAGAACATCAAATGGAGTGGATATGGGTGAGGATGGAGTTGAAGCGACGGCGACGAGAGGGAGATGGAGTGGATATGGGCGAGAGGAAAGAAATGAGGCCACGAGCGGGCGTAAGGCGGGAAATAGGACTTGACTAGAAAAGCCACAAGATAAGGAAAAGAAACATTTGAAGTAAAGAAAGAGTGTACTCACTGCCGGGTACATCTACGCGAGAACATAGACACATCAGGGACAGCGCGAGAACAACCTCGAGAGCCGAGGCAAGTTAGAACGACTCGAAAACATGATGAACTCGTGACTTACAACGTGAAACGAGCTTCCAAGAGGCCACCATGGTGTAAAATATACTTAGGGTTAGGGTTAGGGCGAAGCTCGACGACCGAAGGGAGGAGAGCGAGTACGAATCAAGTTACTGAGAGAAGACGTTAGCACTATCTATCTGACATCTCCAC
>BEWF01000539.1:0-42111 GCA_002583695.1 Pleurotus salmoneostramineus | reverse complement strand
CGCGAGGAGACGCGAGGGTTGTAATTTGTTATGCCACGGAACAGCACTCACAAATACGGTGTCAAGCTGGCGGGACCGAATAGGACCGGTATTTCATTGACATTCAAAGGTCAGGTTGACTCGGGACACTATGAATATTACACGTAACCCAACGATATGACAGCTTCATATCTGGAGGTAGAATCGAGTTTTCGTGCGACGATTGTTGGTCAAGGCACGCCGCCATAGCTGTCACCACACAAGCCCAGACACTGGGCCGTCGGAGTTACCCCATTTAGTCGGAGGCATCGTGGTAAATCAGCGTCTCATGGATTTCCTGATGTTGTCAAAAAAGGTATGAATGGGGGTGGTCACTAGGGAAATTCAGAATTGAGTAAGGAATCGATGCGGATAGAGGCCAACACACAAGGTTGTAGGTTCTTACTACTGTCCAAGTTCAGGGTGTAGTAGTCCATGTTCCAAGCCCACTCGAGCTTTGTGAGCTGGAGGGTATACATCGCATTAGTTGGGTGTAAAACAAGTAAAAGACGGGTGCATACCGTTAGACCATCAACTGATTTGGCTATGACATGACTGGTCTGGATAGGCGACATCTCATCACTGGCACCGCTGACACTACAGATGGCATGTTCCTTAGTATACTGGCGGGTTGGCTCATCTGCATCAGGATGCACGGCGAGGCTTAGGGCCAGTTGAGCAGCCCGCTTTCTTTCAGATGGGACTGTTGAAGCATACTGGCGCCGTTTCTTGGGTGTCGAACCAACCGCTGGAAGAGATTCTGCGGATGTGGAGATGAATGGGTCGTCATCTTCTGCACGGCGACGGCGTAGCGGGGGCGTTGGGCTTGGGCTATCGGAAGCAGCGACTGACATGGTTGAAGTTTGAAGTCGTCAACTAGGCGCCCGCGTCTTGGAGTCCTTACCAAGTTAACAAGACAACCCAAACTTAAATTTGTTCCACGATGGCGACAGGCAACAATCAAGATGTGTCGCTGTTGTCTACGATATTCGAGAAGGTTTCCCCATCCTTGCATATTCTCAAGAGCCTCGACCACTTTTCCAAGAGCCACACCGACGATGATGCAGGATGCAGCTGATGATACCTTGGAAATCCGCGTCAAGGATCCTGCACTCGTCGCTTCAGATCTTGCAGCTCAGACGGTACGCTAAAACATTCAATCTACCAGTGAGAATCTGGACTGAGATAGTATCCTTTGCTGGGCGTTCCTGAGAAAATTAAAGTTTGCGTACTTATTTGGAGCAAAATGCAAAGGACAAATACGTTACAGCGCTTTTCATAAATATGCGGAATCGCGGTTTCCATACTCAGTAGGATCATATGACACTAAAAGGGAGTAATGTACTTTCGTATTTGTTTTTCAAGTCATCGAACTTGTCGGGTCGATCACATACAACCAGCCTGAGGATAGGTGAGCACCTCGAGACGAAAACTTGTCAAGGCTATCGCACTTGTTCCAACCAGCCCCAGCCAGAAGCCGAGCGTACATCCGTCCCATCGACCCCATACCAATCAGGCCGATGGTTGGTTGCTCATCCTTTGGAGACGATGGTGATACGGTTGAGGGCATGGTGGACGTAACGGATGAAGATGCTACGTAGGCACCGGAAATTTGACGGATTTGTCGAAACTCCCACATTTTCTTATTTCATGTTCATGAGCAAGTTTTCGGTCGCAATCGATATGAACATGGATGTGTAAGTTGGATTGAAAGGCTGTTGGAAAGCAGGTCAGGGCACTGATGCGACCATCTTGGTTCAGACTCTCCTTTCGAAGGCGGGTACCTCCTATGAGCTTCGATCCTATTGCCCAGAGGGCGATTTATATAGCGGATGTTGTCCTCCTCAAATCCCCAGCTAATCCCCAATACCGAAGAAAACCTCCAACGACAGTCCGAACACAAGCAGTGACGGCATGGATCACACCATTCCTACCGTTTCCAACGATGAAACTTATATGTACTACCACGGCGTCTCCCATTCTCCCCCAAAGCTCCTTTACCGTTCGGACCTACTCACCAATCCTTGGGTCCCTCAAGCAGTCGGCCTGGGGATATGGCCCTCCCATAAACAGGTTCTCGCTGTGTTTCGCCACCCACTTGCTGATGTATGGGAAGAAATGAGACCCAAGTTACTGGACATCCTGGACCATGAGTACGTAGACTGGTCGACAGCCGATGTGTCGCTTTCTAACGTCTGAGAATCAGGTAGATTCCGGAGATCCCATCAAAGGCCCCGTTGTTATCTGGGTCGGGGTCAACCCTGCTGGAGCAAATCGAATAGAGGGGATGTATGTCGCTACTGGTCGCATCCTGGAGCTTCTCGACTCCTATAAGATCGGAGGTCTTTCCCCTGACTCCTATCTAGCCCTATTATCCATCTTTCTAAGACCATCTTCTGCCGCAAGATCGTGTAAACGTTACAGTTTTTCCATCGCAAACGAATGAAACGAATTCGTTTGCGACGAATCATCTTGGGCTTCCTTGCTCAGTCAGAAATTGGAGGAGACTTGGGCGTTCCTTGTGGGAGTCGCGGACTTGAATGATGCCGGCATCGCCTAAGTGAATTGCCGGTAGATCTCATATAAGGCCATCTCCCAAAACCACGAACATACCATCGTAATCATGTCGACAGGTGAGTACGAGACATACTTCCTCGAAAATTGAACTCACGTTGCTCTGCTTTTCTCTGTGTAGACCTCGCAGTGACCTCCCTCTACAATGTCAAAGGAAAAATAGGTATTTTTGTGGTCTTTGGCGTATGTCTTCGTGTTTCTGAAAGGACCTTCTCATAGCTCTGGTCACTGGTGGTGGCTCGGGCATCGGTAAAATGATTGCTGAGGGTCTTGCTAGAAATGGGGCCAAGGTGTACATCGCGGCGCGTAAGGAGAGTCAGCTCAAGGCAGTGAGTTCTCATCAGTTCACTCGTTAACGGTTCGTGTGCTCACTCTCTCATGGACAGGCTGCCGACGAAATCAACAAGTTGGGGAACGGAAAGGTGGATTACATCGTCGCAAACATTTCCGTATGTCCCCTCTTTCTACAATGTTCGTAGAAACCAGGCTAATCTCTAGGACTTCTTAGTCGAAGGCTGGTGTTGACGCACTCATCGCCGAGTTCAGGAAGCGCGAGTCCAAGCTACACATTCTCGTCAACAACTCTGGAATCACCTGGGGAGCACCATTCCACGACTTCCCTGAAGAGAAAGGATGGGATAACATCTTCCATGTCAATGTCAAGAGCATCTTCTACAGTAAGTTTCGGCTCTGTCTCTTCGGGTAATCAACTCATGCGATTTCATTTCTCAGTGACTGCTGGGTGAGCACCTTGGTAGACCATCGCGGCAAATCCTACTGAGATCCCTCTCCACCTTAGCCTCGCCGATCTCCTAGAAAAGAACGCGTCGAACGTTGATCCTGGACGTGTCATCAACATATCTTCCGTTGCTGGTATCGAAGCTGAGAGTGAGGGAGCCCTTAGTGCAGATGGCAATGGCGTTTGGAGTTGTGAGTTCTAGCACTTCCCCGTGGTTTCATTTGTGTTAACAATATCATCTAGACAACACGAGCAAGGCGGCTGGTGGGTTCCCACTCTCCCAAAATCACTTGAGCTATGAACTCACAAATGTTATCAGTCAACCACCTTACCTCACAGCTCGCCACGACGTTGGCGAAGCGTAACATCACGTTCGTTCCTCTGATTATCTTTTTCTTTTTCTTCTCAACTAATACCCATATTTCTCTCAGTGTCAATGCAATCCTCCCTGGCTTGTTCCCGAGTAAAATGACTGCCTTTGGCTTCAAGACTGTCGGTGACGAGGCCTTTGCCGCCAATCAGCCAACTGGTCAGCTGCATCCCCTTTCCTCCGTCTCACCTTCCTCACATAACTCGCTTACAGGACGCTACGGACACACCGAGGATATGGCCGGTGTCGCTCTCTTCCTCGTCTCCCCCGCAGCCTCCCACGTCACTGGCAACCACGTCATCCTCGACGGTGGTGCCCGTCTCTTCTCCCAACGCGCTACCGGCCAAGTGAAGCTCTGAGAGTGCCGGTCGCAGTAAATTAAGTTTTGTTCTAAAACGTACCTTTACACTCGTGTAGTGTATTTTAGATATTGTAATTAGTACAGAATCCCGAGGACTTCATGCTTCCAGGACGTAAAGACCATTCTCCATTGTACTAGACACTGGTACCACAGCGACCTAGGTGCTCCGTTGCTTTCCCGCGATGCAGTTGAACATAACCGGCCTCGAGGCGGAGGCTATCCAGATTCCAAACTCATCGCCCTGCCACTTATACACCATGATATGCACCATCCAGAGAAACGTACTTCGCTTCCGCAGTGCAAGTTTCTACCCCTTCACCACTTCATTCATCTCTAGTATCGACAAGGACCCTTCTAAAGTGAGCCTGAAAACGTGAGGTTCGACAATGTATTATACATCGAGAGGTGAATATCCCTTTGGCCTCGATATTGAAAGACTTTTTTGACCTTCTGCTGCCCTAGATGGTTTCGTGCAATCCCCTCGGGAATCGTATCCTCATTGGCTCCGCCAAAGCCCCTCCGATTCACCCGTCGTTCCTCCAATATTTCCAGATTCGCCGCCATCCCACGAAACTCCAATTATCCCCCCAGTTATTGACGATGAAGAGCTCAACTCGAGCATGCCACCTCCAATCATACCGGGGAATCCTACATTTCGGTACGGAAAAGGCAGGACGCACACGTCGGGGCCAAGTTCGCCATGGTCATCTACTGCAGTACCCCCTCGTGCTGTTCCATCAATCATACTCCATCCCATGTTCTCATCCTCTCAGCAAAGTGGACTACGCTGGAACCTTTTGTATCCAGCCGCCTACGTCCATATCGAGGGTGTTGATCCCGCGGCTTGGTCCAATATGCAAAAAGCACAAGCTACAAGCCCCCCTCTTCCTACACTCCGCCTATCGATCCAAGGGCTCCCTTGGATCATCACAGTGCGCGCATCGCAACCCCACTATGGCGTTTCTTGCTCAGACGTCATCAAAACGATATCGGAGTTCATGGATCAACTGGTTGACGAACACGAATTCAACAAGTTTCCCTACGAAACTCGGAGAATGGTCTCAATGAACTAC
The DNA here is from genome assembly GCA_002583695.1 of Pleurotus salmoneostramineus. Lineage (NCBI taxonomy): Eukaryota > Fungi > Basidiomycota > Agaricomycetes > Agaricales > Pleurotaceae > Pleurotus > Pleurotus salmoneostramineus. The sequence continues at coordinate 36,976 of BEWF01000539.1, read as the reverse complement.
AATCGGAACCGCCTCCAAGCTCAAGATGTACTGGGAGCCCTTGGACTTGGGGAAGGTGTCAAGCGACTCGACTGGCTGGGGGAGGAAACTATGGTTTGGGGTGTCCAGCAAGACCAGAGGCTCGTCAGGGAAACCTCTGGCGATGCTTACTCGCCCGTTAGCTTCGTATTGATACGAAAGAGGGAATATGGTATTCATTGCCACTCTCAACCGCGATATTGATTAGCAATGTAATGCGTATCTATGGATGAAACGTAGAGTCACGTATGGAATGGTATTTCATAGCTTTGCCTGGAGTGATATGTACTTCCCGCGTCTAATATCCAGTTCATTCCTGGTCTGTCCATTAGTTTGGTTCCGTGGCTCGAGTCCTAGTGAGTCGGCTGGTAATAAGAGGTTTTCCCTAATTCTATGGATATCGCCATCATTCAATGTAGTATACCGCTTGACATAGGTCTCTACATCGCCGAAGGTGTCTCGGAAAGCATCGAGGAACGCACAGAAATTGTCGGACCTATGGACAAGCATCAGCTATAGGAAGATGATATTCTAATAAACGAAAGGCAACCTCGATGATGCTAGATTCAGCAGGCCAGACCAATTTCTCCGATACACTTCGTTCGACTTGAAGCGTGCCATCAAAGTGGGATACAGCGGCTGTAGCCCGTATGTCGTGAGCTCGTAATCCTTCAATATGGCTGCGTCATCTACCCCGAGTAGCTGGAAACCTATACAGTCAGATGCTCTCTCTAACTTGGTTCAACTAGACCAGGCCTACCAATTGTATTACAGCCACAAATACGCCTGTTCTATCCTTCCCGCCTGTACAATGGAGCAAACAGGGCTCGTCCGGGTGATTCCTAAGGTGCCGAAGGATCAGTTCGACTGCGGGACCACCTGTCTGGAGGAACATCATGTAAAGCGCGATGAAAGCCTACACTTTCCCCGATCAACAGATACACATCATGGACAGCCTACAGGCTTGACAATAGTACGCACCTTTCTCTGATCTGCTGCGAAGCTAGCAAGCCTGTGGGTGCACAGTCAGTACGCGATGCCTGAAGACGCGTCGTGCAGTGAATTCACCGGTCAGACATGCTTACAGGGTCTTTGATGACTGGACATTTGACAACCTCAATACCCCCAATATTCAGCAAAGGGACCTGATACATCTCGACCTCGAAATCCGAGCGCGAGTCGAACACTTTCTTGATACCCAGACGTGCGAGCTGGGTTTTCCCATTTTTGGTGACTTTTGTGAGCTCTCCAGACCGGAATACACAAAGGGGTTTGGTGATTCGGCCAGGGAAGATGGTTGATTGGCTCGATGGAAGGGCGTCGCGAAGATTCACGAGGCCTTCGACGGGAAAGAACGGGGGGTTGAGAATGATCTTGTTCAGGCTCTCTTCATCGAGAAGATTGTCTGGCAGTAGGAATTGGTCATCAGGCATCCGTCTACAGTTGAAGAGCGATGAGAGGTAACCGAGTTGTGGGAGTTCTAGACGTCCTTGCGGAAAGAATAAAAGTTCAAGCTCATCGAAGAATTTAAGTAGTCGCGGTCGGAGTCCTCGAGGAAGGCCATCAAACCTTTGTCAAACCGGGTACTCATTGTAGACTGATGCTTGTGTTAGCAAGCTGCATCAATCAAATCAATGAAAGAGGGGACGGACGCTGTAAAACCATGTTCCGCTTCGCACGCAGTCGTACAATCACCACACCTGAGAAAGTTCAGCAGCAGTAGGTTACCAGATATAGAAGTTTTTGCCTGAGGTTAAGCCTCGAGTACGAGATATGCTTGATATGAACGTCATACGGTTGGCGAAGGTGTATATATTCCACAATTATACCAGAAGGTGATAAGCTAACCCGAGTCCGAGAGAATAGCGTACAGCACACGTGCTACGTGGGGACCGGGTTCGGGCGACGTCTTCTACGGTTGTCTACGTCTTGTTCAGATATGATGGGGAACCAAGGATGTCGCTTGGGATCCCATAGAAGAAGGGAATTATCAAAAGTTTCTATGGTGGCCGTTGATGAGGGTAGTCCAACGAGAGAATCGCAGACATCTATCGTGGATTGTATGAACTAAATAGAAAGATCAGAAGGAGAAGAGGTGGCGGCGTGCGGACGTGTCTACCTTCGTTCTTTCTATTTCCCAGTGGTTTGTCGGTGGGTATTGATCAATCAAACCAGACAAAATCTTCTGTGCATGTTTGATGGTGTCAGACGGAGAAAAGGTTGCGTCCTATAGGAAAAGATGTCAGATCTCTACGAACCCGACAAGGTAAGCAAAGTACTTGTCTAATTTCAGCACACGCAGGTAAGAGGCAGGTCACGTCGGGTGATGCGACGGTAGGCGACACGATTGAATCGTACTCTGGCCGAAACGCCCATTTATACCGACGGGTAAAATTGGCGTATAGCTGATGGGCATTGTAATCAACGGGGTTGGGAGCCACCTGTAACACATCAGAATAGTCCTGGGCTGGGAAGAGTTGAACTTACAGAGAACAAAGTCAAAGAAATGAGTTGTAATGCAGTGAGAAATCGCCTCTGAAACTCTATTCGTTCCTTTGCGATAGTTGCTACATATTCAAATCAGAAAAGAGCAGCGGGCGTATTGCGGAAACATACCAAGAGGAACGACACTATCTAATGAGTCGAGTGAAGAGAGATGGACCTCAATCAACTGAACGATGTACAAGTAAGCAAACGCTCGCTCCTCGGGGTTGTACAGTTCGAGTTGAAAGCCGGAGAAGACGACTTCGCGTATACAGTTTAGACGGCATGTGAGAACAGCAACGGGCATCTGGCGTAAGCTAGCCATAGTGAAATCGCCCTGGATATTGGTGAGATTCGGTACATAGATGAGGAAAAATCTCGACTTGCTCACGCCGATATCTAGTTTCTCAACTATTTCTAATAGTAGGTCGTAGAGCTTGTGCCAAGGGAGTAAAGATTTGGCAATGATGCGGCGACGACGGGAGGGATTTTGCCAGTGACTTTGTAAGTGTGGAGCGATTAACTAGGTACGGTCAATCTGATGGTTGGGGCGGTGGTATGATAGCTTGCTTACTCTGATCATTTGGCGTTCCATCTCAGCAAAAGGGGGGGCATCAGTGCCTTTCCAACGAGAACGGATGGCCTCGCTCAAGACGTGATATTGGGACCCAAGGGTCTCAGAGAAAAATCGCTCTACAACCCAAGAAGGCATGAATTGATAAAACACAAGAAAGCCATTGTATATCGTCATCTAGAAAAGATCATGATTGAGCATGTTTCGTTATAGGGAGACAGAGGGCAGGACCTGTGCGGTACTGCGAAGGAAAGGGGGCATTGGGACGGCGGAGTAACTCATCAAGGTACCTGCAAGCTACTGAACTAAGCTCACATATTCTTTCGGGGAAAGCGTTAAATTGACATACCTCCCATGTTGTGAGATCATGGTTCGCGACCGAGTTGACAATATTGGACCAGTCATTTAGGAATCGAGACCAAGCATCCCAAATATCAAGGATTGGAGGTACATCCAAGATACGGAGAGGCACACTACATGCGAAAAGCCGAGGCAGGTGGGGATCGAACGCAAGGCGAGCGGGCGAAGTATTCCCGGGCTCCTGCGAAGGGTGTGCACGAATGAAGTCAAGAGATCGCTGAGCAGATACGATGAGTCCCTGGAATTTTTCCAAATCTTTGTGAACATCGAGCGCCAGTAGTTGAAGCAGATTCTAAAGTCACGTCAATCTAAGGTGAAATAAAGCTCCCAGGAATTGCAGACATTACGCAGCGTTAGCCTAGCAAGGAGGGGCTCCCGTGCTTCGGAGGGAACTGAGAGAGGGGCGTGACTATTAGCTCAATATATCACCGGAGTGAATTATGAATGAACTGACCTTCTTGCGAGGTCAGCCAACGACTAGCTTCCTCGAGTTTGGACAGAACATAGTTCGGAGGCACGCCTTCCAAGAATGAAACTTCACATTTATCTGACTGCCAATCTTCCATCTACACTGGTATGAGATAAAACCAAAGCAGGAGAGACGGATGGAGAATAGAAGACGGACCTCCTTGGTCGATCCGTCGTTAAGTCGCCTCCAAGCGAAATCGCAAGATTTCAAGAGACCAGTCATAAAAGCTCGTAAGACGATCGTCACTAGCTGAATTGGTCGTGATCGGTCCTCTTTAGCGCTCCCATTGCGAAGGTACAAATAATCTGGATCCATGTCCGCGAGATGATGTACGTATTGGATGGTTAAAACCGAATGTGAGAGACAGTTGCCTGCGTGCCAAAGCATCTATATCAACAAGTGAATAGAGTCATTCGGAAAATCTTGAGAGCAGTACCTCGTATGTAAACGACCTGTCCATGATCCAGCACACTTCGTTAGGTAGCAACGCTTCCAATGGGTTGAACGGCGGCGTGACATCCTGCTCATCGACCATGCCTGTATCCAGCCGCGGTTCGCCGATCTAGTTTAATAATGTTCAGAATCATCCCTTTTGAGCAGAAAATGTCTATATACCTCGAAAGCGTTCATCGCCTGCTGCAATTCGAAGCCCTCCATCATGAGCAAAGATTCCTGCTCCATATGCTGGGCTGCTTGGACGAAAAGGCTGGTAATGTCACTGAAATCGTCCCCCCCAGGCATCTCGAGTTGAGGCGCATCCATGCCACCGCCATAGTGGTCGTCTACGTCCATCGATTCTGAAAAGTAAGAACTCAGAAAATTGAGACGTAATGGGCTGGACATGGAAGGAAGAGGCCAAAAACCGAAGCCATGTGGCTGTGCATCGGGTTGACTTATGCATTGCCGCCACTTCCTCCGTCGACGTCTCCCACAACTTTCATGGCAGCCTCAGCGCCGTCATGCGTCGCAGAGTGCCCCTCGTATCATACTTTCCGGTATCCAGCCCACAGGAATACCTCATGTGCGCTGTTGGTTGAATTTTTGCCCGTGGCTATTCTAACTTTTTCGTAGTTAGGAAACTATCTTGGGGCACTGTCGAACTGGGTTAAGCTGCAACGCGAAAGCGGACCCACGGATACCTTATTGTTTACGATAGTTGGATGGCATGCCCTTACGCTGCCTCAGAAACCGAAGGCGCTGTTGCAGTCGCGTCATGACGCGCTCGCGGTTTTGCTCGCCATCGGGCTTGATCCCGCACGGTCAATCATATTTCACCAGGATCATGCAAGTGCTCGTTGCCGGTCTTTTCCGATGCGTGCTGAATAATGGTTCCGTAGAACTTGCATCACACAGAACTTGCTTGGATATTCAATTGTTTGACCCCCTTCGGAAAGTTGAAACGGATGACGACGTGGAAGGTCAGTTTCTAGCCCACGAAAGAGCGCGTCATGCATAGTAAGGTTTTGTGCATGCCGTGCCGCGACGGTGTACTCATGCACTAGCTAGTCTCGTCTTGCAGATTCACGGAACGCCAACAGCGAGTCCGAGGTCGACGAATCCCTACTCAACGCCGGGTTATTCACGTACCCTGTGTTGCAAGCCGCCGACATCTTGGTCTATCGGTACGCCTTATAACTCAAGAAATGAATCCCGGTTTTAACGCTCATACTCTAGAGCAACGCATGTCCCCGTCGGGGAAGACCAAACGCAACACCTTGAGCTATCCCGTGACATCGCCCAAATTTTCAACCGCAGCTACAAGCCGTTCTTCCCCATCCCCGAGCAACTTTCTAGTGAGCCGTGGTCCTATGCATTCCGAGGCCGATCATGACAGCCTAAAAATTGCAGCGCCAACACGACGGATTTTGTCACTAAAAGACCCGAATACCAAAATGTCAAAATCGTCACCCGATATCCAGTCACGCATCCTTCTGACAGACTCACACGCTCAAATCAAAAGTAAAATACGCGCTGCGGTGACTGACTCCATTACCGGAATCAGCTATGATCCAAAAGAGCGCCCTGGGACGTCAAATCTACTTGCAATCCTTGGTGCATGTGTGGAGAAGGACCCGATTGTGCTCGCTTCCGAGTACGAAGGGAAAGGACATGGTTCCCTCAAAGCTGATGTTATCGAAGCTGTAGAGGAATTAGTCAGAAACCCGAGAAGTGAATTCGAGAGGCTACGCCAGGAAACTGGCTACTTGGATCACATGGCCAGAGATGGTGCAACTCGTGCGATGGCGTTATCCGAGGTGACCATGCTTGAAGTTAGAAAGCGGATAGGCCTATCGTAGTTCGAGTTAATTCGTCATGTTCCAGGCTCACTACCATTTCAAATTTATTCCCAACCCATTCCTCTTCACACACCCTCACATCTCGGACCCCAGTGCTGCTGTTCCCCATGCTAGATTCCACTAACCCCACCGAACTTGAGGCAGTCTTGGATAGTGAGATCAAGTATGTCCGGTGTCTTTTGCGCTTGACCGTTTGTTAACCGGAATCCAACATAGGGAGTGGCATTTCCGTGCGCTGCATCACCTCAACTTGATTCAACTGCAAGATAACATCAGTACACCTTTAGACATCTACTTTCATCAAAACAATGTGGATGAACACCATGCGGCTCTCGAACTCCGGGACAAAGTCTTGCGGCTTCGACGAGATGGTGCCTTCATCGCTGTTCCCCTCTATCGCGTGAACTTGAATCCCATTGGACCCCATCCAGTCGGTAAGGCCTAAATCCTTTGAAAAACTGTTTGAGCTGCTAAGATACTCATAAACGCAGGGTCCTACGAAATCTGGGTGCCTTCTGAAAGCTTCGCATCAGTTTTCTCATTTCTTTGCATGAATCGTGGAGAATTGAGGTTGGTCGTCTGCGTGTCTACCATCCCATCACTAGTCCTAACCTTCGAGAATGAAAAGTGTCCTTGTTCATCCCTTGACACGAGAAGAGGTACGTTTCTCGGGTATCCTTCATTATGACACCCCACTGATCGTACCTCCAAGCGCGCGTACGTTTTTCTGGTTTCAACCAAAAATATGATAGGACGGTCTGATCGGCATTGAAAACTTTCTCTAGGGACCACGAAGTACGCAATGCTTGGATTGGTCCTCCCTTCCCATTGGACCTTTCCGCGCTTCCCGTCCGAAGTGAAGAGATACCCTTCCAGTATCCCACGTTGAGTGAGCAGTAGAAGCATCGTTCCCACACCCATCGCACTAACCCCACTTCAGAGCTCGGGTACTCCTCGAAAACAGACCCGTTAAGCATCGAGCAGAGATTGTTGCTTGGTGATAATGTAGAGCGTGTACTCTTGGGGGAGAAGTATGCCGCCCGAGCGCCTCCCAGAGCGTGACCATAGGGTTGAGTACATGATACCTCCGGCCCATGCCATTCAATGTCGTACTGCTAACATGTTCAGAAAATATATGGTCACCATCGACAGTTTTGATATACTTCCAAGCAACCAGGAAGTCCATCGTGTCCGAATACACACGGAGTCTGGAGACTGAGCAAAGATCAGAATCTGTGGTACATCAGAAGTCGCAGGCCTTCTGATGCGCTACGCACAGGTATTGACTCCCTCGTTTGGGGCTAATGAAATCATCACTCTATACGACGAGAGTTGATTGCCAGAAAATGTTCATCATCTGCACCGCCCATGAATCAGACTTGGTACGATCCCAAACCATAAAAGCTCTTCATCGGATTCCTATGTTCTTCATTGCGGTTATTCCTCCCGCGCCTGCCCTCCTCCCTCCTGGCTGTGGTCTGCTAGCTCCGCCCCATTTCTTCAATACCCATTTTTTCTATCCTTATTATACCTCATTCTCTCCTTCCTTTTCTTCCTTCGCCTCAGCAGCTGGCCCCTGACAGACCACAGTCCCCTCACATACCCCCCTCAACATGGAATGTGTTGGCATCCTTGCGATCAGCACTCTCATAGTAGTCATCCTGTTCGGGATAGCTACTATACAAGCTCTGCTGTATCATGCAAGATTCCGCAGGAGGGATCGCAAAATATACAGAATTATGGTACGTGCTCATCATCACGTCTAAAGAGTTCAATCTTGGCTGACACCTCCTATAAGGTATTCCTTGTCTGGTGCGCATCCCTTTTATTTGATCCCGAGCCCGAAACCTTGACTGACGGCGGATTGAAGGTTTGGATGTCTTCTCCAAGTCACTTCCCTTTGCCACGCTCTCTATACTTACACCATAACTGGCTTCTTTGATGATTTCTCCTCGGTTGAAGTTCCCCTAACCCTTGCCATTGCGACCCTTCTGGCAGGTATCGTCCACCCACTGGTCCAAGCAACCTTGACATTCCGAATGTGGAAATTCAACATGCATCTCTTCGTCGCACGAAGCTGCCGGATTGTCCCTCTGTCCTGTTGGTCTCTATCAGCCTATGTACTCGGCACCTCCGTGTTTCTTTCGGTCATGGCCCTTTTCTCCGTCCACGACCTACCATCGCTGGTAGAGTTCACCGCGTCGTGGAGAGGCTGGATTGTATCCGTGTTGATTTCGACTGCAGTTGTTGACGCGCTCATATCGTCTACACTCTGCACCGAATTCTATATGCATAGACACGAATCCACACATCGGTACGCGTTGATGCAAGTTCTCGCACGCCTATTCAAACTCACTTGTGTTGGTTTTATCAGGACCGTTTTGCTCTTGGACAAGTTGATATTTTGGACTTGTCGTAAGTTGTTTCGTCCTTGTTTTCAGTCGCATTTCTGAATTTATCACAGCGACGGGAGCACTCACTTGGTGCGTTTGCCAGACGGTGTTCAACGCCCTTTCTCATCCGTTTCATCTAGCCTCACTGCCGTGGCGATCAACATCATTGTGAGTCAGAACTACACACCCTCTGCGACAATAAACTCATCCTGGTTGCCAGTTTATGTTGTTCATGGAGAGCTGTGCGTTGTCCATTCCCCACTTCCACCATCTTTGTGCTCACCTCTCATCCTAGTCGCTTGGCTCGCGATGCTTTACATTCTAACTAACCGTAAGAGCACGTCAATTCAGCGGCCTCAAACACTCTGCTCATTACTTCCCTTCACCTTTAGTGTACGCCAATACCCTCATCGTGCTGTAAGTCTGTCGATCTCTTTCGGACCTTTCAAATGTCTTATTCGTTCCACCATCAGGTTGAACAGCCGCTGGGAAATGGACCAGGACGACTTTGACGACACTACCACCCTCACGACCTTTAGAGTATCAGGAAGCCGACCGCATTCTGTACGCAGTGGCTCAGGGCATGCACGCCCTCCTGCCCGGCAACAACTTCGCGGGAACCCTTCCAGAGAGACACTTAATATTAATATTATCCCTACTCGCTCAACCTCAATTAATGATTACCATAGCAGCACCTACTCCCCTTCTGGCCTATCGTCATCCCATCCACTGAATCCTACCTTCAGCCTCTCGGAGGAACGTCCCCACCCTGGATCTTTGCAGTCGTTCTCCGAGGTGAGTGTTGCACCTCTACTCGTCAACATTCGGCTGACCTTCTTTCTAGGGTGCTGACCATAGTAGTAGCTTCGAGATGAAGCCTCTCCGATCGCCTCAATCGGCTCGGACAGTGACTTCACCGAGGCATCACGTTGTGGGCCGTCAACTATAATTTACTGCCTCACGAAGGAACATATTTTCTACCCTAACGTCTTCCTAATTTATTGAGCAGTTACTTGTTTTACTACCACTATTTGCATCGCATCTACCACTGTATCCATAGTTATTTCTTACTGTTATGTCTCTATATCTCTTTGTAGCCATACTCCATCCTATTGGGCACAATTTATCGGCCCGGTTGTATATCTTGACTATTAATTTTCAACTTCGGTGCACTGTCTATGCTTTCAAAACGTACATATGGGCATGCGATGTCAAAATTAAATGGTAAGCCAAAATTATGGCCGCGAAAGATGCAAATCCTTCATCCTTCCATCCCCCAACTTCGCAACCAACGCAGCTAGCTACTGCACATTCACGGCTTGATATGGTATCTATTTTAAGGGGGGAAAGTCTATGATATGATGATGATGATGTTCAAGTTCTTGATGTATAGAATGGCAGGCTCGTCGTCAAGCCTATAGGTTGCAGCCTAGATTATACGGAGTACCCCGTCCCATGAGTAAAATCGACGAACCAAAGGAGACTACTACCACCCACACGTAACGATCATAACAATCAGATGCGGGTCAAAATTCGTCTCTCTTCGGTCTCTGCTTTACTTCCTGGACATCCACGCGCAAGATCCCTTGCGTCGAATGAAGAGATGCCATGATGTCGTGCTGTTCGCGTTCCCAGACGTCTCTTGGCAAGCCCAGTAAATGCACATCCCTCATCGCTCCAACCTGCCCAGCATATTGAATTCCCGCGTACAGGGTTACGAGGCCCGAAGGATTATTCATAAACGGTGATGCCGATGACAAGGTAACGGCGATGTACTTGTTGGCGTCGTAATTCAGAGCTTCCATCGTCGTCATCGTCGTCCTCTCTTTTCGCCGATGAGAAACAGATGAACCTCCTGGTGGTTGGGGTGATGGTAGTAGATCAGAAGACGGAGGGGATCTTTTGACATTTGTTGAGTTCGAATTGCCGCCGAAATCAAATCTTATCTGCAACAACCATGACCACATCTGCTGAGCTTCCTTCGGCATCCCACATTCCCCTGGCCTCACAAGTTGGCGGCCATTCTGGAGTTCAGACGACAGAGGATGGATCCCTACTGATTAAGCCTGCCCTTCCCCTCGAACTTCGTTTCTACCAATCGTCGATACAAGATCCAGACTTCGCACCCCTTCGACACTTTGTACCAAAGTTCTATGGCACCCTATCGCTCCAGGGAAAGGTAGATGAGAGTAAAGGCGAAGGAAACTTGGTCGTGGAACCCGTCGAAGGTACCAAGCAGGAAGAGAAAGATAAGTTCACCCCTCGTTCATCTATATGCACAGGGAAATTTACCCAACAATTGCGCATCTTTACATTCCCTCGTGCTTGAGAACCTGTCCCACCCATTCACTAAGCCGAACATAATCGACGTCAAGCTCGGAACCGTCCTTTACGACGAATTAGCGTCACCAGACAAGGTCGAACGTATGATCAAGGCCGCCCGAGAGACGACGACATTGGAAACGGGAGTAAGGCTTACAGGTTTTCAGGTTCGTCGTCTCCCCGTACCTTCCACCCGATCATGATCGAAAATATTGATCGGGCTGGCGCGTGCTCTGCAGGTGTACAACAATGAAACAGGTCAAGCTGTGAACACGCCTAAGGCCTATGGAAAGTCTATCAAAGTGTCCCAACTCCCTGAAGGATGGGCGCGTTTCTTCCCAACGGGAGGCGCAGACTCTCAGAGCGGTTTGCCTCCCACAACGCTCTTACCACTCCTTCGTGCCATTCGGGAAGAGGTAGCAGAGCTGAAAGACGCTTTCGCTCAAGTTCATCTACGGATGGTTGGCGGAAGCGTGCTCATCATCTACGAGGCGGATTGGGAGAAGGCCAAGAAAGGACTGGAATTACTTGAACAGGGCGCCTTCGATGAAGAGCTAGAAGATGACGACGACGACGAAGAGGAAGCCGAAAAACCTGGTCCACCATTTGTTGTCAAACTGATTGACTTCGCACACACCAGGATAGTCCCAGGGGAAGGGCCAGATGAGGGTGTCCTGCTAGGACTGAATACGATTCTGAAGCTATTGGATGGCCGTATCGGAGAGCTTGGGGGAGAGGATCAAGAAACTGTCGTAGAGTAACGTCTAGTCTAGCTGGGTCTTGTAGTAATATGGTATGAATAAGTAAAGGTCCAAGGGTCAACGTTGTCAACGAAATATCTAGGATGAGCGGACGCTCTGGGATAGAAAACAAAAAAGGTAAACAAGAAGGTTGGAGTAATAGCGAGATAGCAGGCGAACTAAAAAAGGAAATCTGTTGGAAAAGAGCCTGATGGACGGTGCAAAATGACGGAAAAGCTGGCATCCAAGGGCAGAGAAGGCGTAGTACGATCAGGGGGTAATTTATCAGAAATTATCAGTGGATTATGCTGTCCGATGGATGATGAGACAAAGGTGAGAAGCTTGGAAGGCCGCAGAGCGAAGAGAGCCGGCAAGGGAGGAGATCAATGAATGGCAAGGACGAAAGTCGCGAGCAGGGACGGATGCGGGCTGTGGTGTGTAACGGTTTTTCTTTAATCGTAAGCGATCGTGAAAGAGAATCTATCTTGATGAGGAGTAACGTGTGCGACACCGCGATGCAGAGGAGCGTCGGCGGTCCAGAGAACGAGGATCGACGCAAGATGGTGCCGGGTATCGAGACGAGGAGAAGAGAACAGGAGCGAAAGGGGAACGGCACAAACGATATGGGACAGCAGATCTGGCCGCGTGGTCGTCATCAAGCCCTCGGTGGATTGTGTGTAGGGGAGCAGACCGAGAGAGAAGCCATCTTCTCTGAGAGACCCGGCGTGTTGCAAGGCAGTGGATTCGAAGTCCAGGGGAAGCCGTTGATAGGGGGAGTCATTACCAGAGGAGAATGCAAGGGAGTGGAAGTTCGACTACAGGGGGCGCTAGGTACACGTTTGGCACTGAGAGCGACCTGAGCGTATTTGTTGGCGTGATCAACGAGGGCATGGAAGACAGTGGTGTTGAAGCCAACACATTGGAGCCCGACGCAAGCGACCTTCAGAGCACCACAAGCATAGAGTTGAGCCACTTCATATACGTTTTGAGGAGACGAGTTCCTCCGCGCCAGGATCGTGTCCTTGACGATGGCTGACGTGGTCTAAGCAAATAGTGTGTGAGTATAAGCGGAGCATGGATGGTGCCGTGAGTACTCGCTTCGTTGGAAAGGGCATCCCATTCTTTCGTGCTTAAATCTTCCATACGAAACGCCTTGTAAGTTCCAGCATAATACCAACGACCGTTCTTATTATAGAAAAACTCTGCACAAGATTAGGGGAAAACATCGAGCCAGGTAGCGGAAATAGAGCGAACCTGTCGGCTTGGACATCTTGTGTAGAACGTCAACGGTGTCCCAGCGGTGGGCTGTGACCACTCGAGGATTTGTACTACACTTGAAGACGGGGGCGAGAAAGTATCCGTGTTCTTCTTGTTCATCGCACCAAGAGGTGGTGAACTCGTATAGTTGACGGTAGTTGGAGAGGCTGCATTGAATATGAGCAGAGTGACGAGGGTGAATAGATGATAGCCCTACGCAGTACGAAGAAACTAGATACTAATCAGCGAAAGTCGAAGCTCAGTTGACGTGACTGACGTTAGAACCACTGTTGATGAACTCTTGGAGGGTGAACGGCGCGGGAATCATGATGGGTTGCAAATCGTCGGGCGGGCTGTTCAGAGGTAGAGGTAAAGCGGCTAAGATAGCGTTCCTGGCCCGAATTCGTTCAGCAGCATTATCGGTCTTGGGGAGAGCCTAATTGGCGCGGTCAAAAAAATCACGGAGAGGGGACGAGCGCGACCTACTGTGATTGGGTCAGAATCATCGTTATCGTTATTGGCGATATCGCTGAGAGGCATTGAGCTATGAGAAGTAGATCTAGAAAGAGGAGGAGGCGAAAGAAAGTTTCGAAGTGCGGGGCTCTCACTGCAAGCACGAGCGGAGGGAGAAAATTCGCCATCGTGCTGTTAGAGAAAATGAGGATTCAACAAATATCGAAAGGCAAGTCCATTACAAGGATGGACGGGGACATGTTTTCTTCGTAGCGAGGCGGCAAGTCAAGTAATTTCTGACCGGATTTCGTGACTTTAATCTCGTCCTGAAGCTGCTTTAATAAAGCCTGTTGCGCGACGAATTGGTCCGTGAAATTCTTCCTTTCTACCTCGAGGTTTGTTGATGGAGTTGAAGGCGTGTTCGCATGTGAGGTGTTAGTCGCATCGGCGAGTGGAAGCACACAGCCCCTCGTAGACGCTTCCATAGTAGTATTCTTCTTTGCAAGCAAGGTATATGCGTCAGCTAGGCGATAAACGAGGTTGTCTCGAGCAGCCAGAGCCTCCACCGCTTTAGCGCGTTCAACCTGGACCTCGATAGCAAGTTCAACGGTTCGAAAAGGATCCTAAAGAATGTCTCAGGGAGCCGATATTTATACGATACTGATTATACGACTGACCAAGGATACAACACGCTCGGACGACATATTCGACATCGCGTCTCGCGACCAGATGTAGTAGAGCCTAGCCGTTGAGGAGGAGGGCTGCTACTAGGCAGATTTCCAAGAAAGAGGATGTGGAGATGGTGGTCAAGAAGAAAGAAGGGATTAGAGTTGCTCATACACGAATTCATCGCACCAACGTCCCGATCAACAAGCCCAAACAGCTTATGTAATCCGGCCTATAAAACCAGGTTGGCCATCGTGTTCGTGTTTTTCTTCATCGCACTCAAGTCAAATTGCAGACTCTCGTCATCGTCGAAAGAAAGTCTGTGCCAAAGCAGCGCGTAAAGAGACATGTGGATGTCTTAGTGCTCGACTACCGTCACGCTCGGTTCGACCATTCGAAGGAAACAGGGCAGAGCCGGGGATTCATACATTTCGCCTTTATTGTCCATCTGGTGCAGTACTTAGTCCTTGTAGCAAAATTGACATTTCCGAATTTCCTTCCTGTTCGCTAATTTATATAATTGAGCCGATTATGCAGGCAATAAGAGATTTTCTCTTATCGTTTGGAGGTCCTCAGGACCGAAGGAGGTGTACTCCTTGAGGTAGTTATCTACGCCTCCAAATTTCTCTTGGAATACCTTCAAAAATGAACGGAAAGTGTCTGCTCTACACATGGAGATTGGATCAGTCTTGCTTTGATCAAATCGGGCGGTTCACTTACTTGGCTGTCCCGAGATTGAGGGCACCTTTCCAGTTATTTCTATAGACCTCGTTTGCCTGGAATCGTTTGACAAGGAGGGGGAGCAATGGCTGGAGGCCATAGGTCGTTAACTCGTAATCAGCTACGATTGCATCCTCATCGACACCCAGGAGCTGATGAGAAACAACTTCTGTGAGTGAATCTTCCTCGGTTTTGGGAAAGTTGAATGAAGTGACTCGTAGGAATATTTACCATTTGGATGACGGCCACAAACACACCCGTTCGGTCTTTTCCAGCTTGTTCGTCTTGTCAGCTGGGCGTTGCGCCGAAAGTAGCCACCGATTGCTTACCTGTGCAATGGATAAGACAAGGTTCGCCTGGATTATCGCGAATATGGGCCAGGACTAAACCAAGCGATTTTCCGCCTGCCTTCAGGAACTTGAGGTACAGCGTAGTAAATGCCTGTATACCTTGCTTCTGAGATAATAACCCTCAACCACGAAAACATGGTAGACTCACCTTGACTTCATCAGTACCAAACGCGGTGAGCCTACAATAACGGGAGTTAAGCGGTGAGCCGTTGAAGGCTATAGTTGGATACGTCTCCTACCGTTCAGCAAGGCTGACTGGATCGAACGCTTCATCTTTCAGTATAGGGCATTTTATTACTTCTACCCCCTCGATTTGTAACGCAGGAGCCTGATACTCTTTGACTTCTGACTCTGATCGGAGGTCGAAGACCTTCTTGATTCCAAGTTTCGACAACTGAGCTTTGCCTTCTTCCGTCACCTTGGCTGGCTCTCCAGAGCGAAACAGATACAGAGGCTTCGTGACATGCCCCAGCTTGATAGACGAGGGCTTCGAAGGGAGAGCATCACGTAAATTGACGATCCCTTCCACAGGAATGAAGGGCGGGGCCAGAATAATCTTCTCCAAGCTCTCCTTGTCGAGAAGATGGAAATCTTCCTCTGACATCGTTGTCGCCGGTAAGAACGAAGGTGTAGTAACCGCCAGGCTAATCTGAATGGGGGAACTCATAGGGTTTGGAAAGGGGTCGATAGCGTCAAGGGAAACGTGCGTCGTGGACAAGTCGTGGATGCAAACAGTCTATGTACTAAAGTTACATGGATGGTTGGAATAAACTAAAAGCACAAGGAAACCCTTCATATCAATCATATCCTACACCTCTCGATGGACTCCCCTTTGTCGTCCATGGTCTGTCGGAAAGATTCCCTCCACCACTCAAATTCTTCAGCCCAATCAGCCATCTCAGTCTGAGCACGATCGACAGCCGCCTCTGTCTCTTCCGTAGACAATATTTTGTCGTTCGGCTGCTTGAAGGAAGCCAGGAATGGCTTCCACAGCGTATAGTGTATGATGCTAAGTTCATTACTCAGCTCCTTCCATACAGCCAAGTTGCGCCTCTTGATCGCGAGGTTGGCATTGTAGATGTATGGTAGTCGAGCTGCCTTGGACGCGAAATAAACATTCAAGAACGCTTGCTCGGCTTCCCCCGTCGGATATCGAGCTCGACCTATCATCGACTTCATGTGGTTGAGCGCGGCGGATGAGGTCTTCAGGGCCATGACACCAGCGTTGAAGGATAGCGAAAAGCCTCGGGGGTCTTTCGGTCCGTACACGTCGGGGACGGCAGCGAAATTGAACGGTAGGTCGAATAGTTCGTCAAAATTGCGTCGGACGAGGGTGTCGCCGTCAAGATAGACGACGCTCTTGATACCATGGCGGTCTAGCCCCCAGAGGTTGAGTTTCGTGTATTGGTCGACGAAACGCGAGTAGACACTTTTATCGCCGTGGGGAGGCGCTATACGAGGAACGGCAATTGGCTCCCAGCCTCCTGCCCGGCTAATGCACAACGCTTCTTCGGAGACTTGACCGTCGATGTAGAGGATGACGAGACGCGCTGTGGAGTTCACACTTAAAATTGAATGTCCCAACACTGCGGCAGCGATGGCAAAGTTATCTGAATAGAGCGTGGTGACGACAGCGCGGTCATTGGGTGTTGGTGGTAGGCTCTTCCACGCAGTCTGTGCCACTGGTAACGGATTCCTAGATGTAATAGGTTGATTGAGAAATTCTCGAATGACCGTAGGCTTTTCGCGACTTACATGATTTGGTAGTCGTCTAGAGGCTTCCAAAGAGGCCGGAGTAGTATTCGTAGAAGACAGATGATGACAATAGACAGTCCCAGGATTATCAGCGAGGCGATCAGGTTGCTCTGAGATGCTGGACGTTGCTTCGGTGACACGAGGGTACTAGTTGGAAGTCGCTGATAAGATCGCGATTTCCAGAAGGAAGACATCGCGTTTGGAAAGGGTGAGGAAGAGGTGAGTGGTGGTATACGCAGTCAGTTTTATATATATACCGGATCGTCAAGGCACCTTGGGTGCATGATTATCCAACGGAGCTATTGAATGAAACCTTCAAGATCACAACTGCATTTGGTTGTCGGGGGAGGACCTCGAGGTCGATAGAGGATGCGCAGCAGGGTATCGTTGTGGGAAGTAGCTTTTTTGGTCACATTCATCCTCGTGAGGACTGGAATCGCAGCAACGGCCAGGCCATACCGCAAGGAAGAAGAAGGGCTAAGAAGGGAATGTCTATGGGATGACTGCGGGCGCTTGAGAGTTCGGGCTTTAAGGCGACGTAGCCAACAAGCCAGCACGTTATCAACACGTTTTGCGACTTGTTTGCGACATGGCAATATTATCGAGGAAAAGATAGAGAAGTCGTTATAGGCTCCGTTTTTCAGGTGATTAGCGGTGTGGAAAGGGCAACTTGATGCGAATTTTTGTCCTAAGAATTTCAATCAGGACATATGTCGAGCAGACCAACTGACAACGGGGATGATAATCATGAGCAAGAACCCGACCGCGAAACGCGTACGGGACGTTTGGAGTCGAGATAGATGCCATCGATACCAGCTGGAATCCTGTATGTAGAGACCCTGGAGAAGAATGACATATGAATTAATATTAATCGTGGATGTGAGTGCGGACTAGTATGGTGATCTACGCTGATAAGTTGAATTTTGAGTAGTAGTGTACGTCTATGATGATTGTTCGGGTTGCTTCCGGTCGCGTCGCTTGACTAGCTGATGAGATAATGCGAATGAAACCGCGCTGAGGCACATTGAGACCTAGAGGACAAGTGACCGGTTCAATACAATGGCACGAACCAGCCCTTTCAGAAAGCGAACTTACCCCGTTGAATATGATAGGGCGAATCCATATAAATTCCGACGAAAGGAGAGCGCCAGATACTGGAGGACCTAGAAGAGTTGATTATACGTGAGGCCACGTCTACGAAGCGGTCATTTCGGAATACCAAGTAAACACCCAAATCCTGTTACAGGGAAGGCGTCAGATCCGGAATCCGTGCCGAAACTATTAATACTGACCTCCAATAGCAAAACAGACACCCATCCGTGCTCTAAATCACTGCGTTTAATGCATGACGAGGTCATAGTCGGAAAATCGCCTACCCAATCTCGGAAGGGCTATGCGACAATTCGGCTAGCATGGGGCCAAGGAGAGAAATGCCTGGTCTATTGATCAGATGATCCAACACAAGGAAAGGAGACGTGAGACCGCGTACATGTTCCGGAAAAGAATCCGAAGAGTATAGCCATCAAGACGATGCCCGCAGCATTAGTAACACCTTCCATGGCAAAGATTAAGATGCCACAGATGAGCGTGCATGGGACCATCATGTTGAACACCCCCAACCGATTTGCAAACAGGGTCGGGACGATGCGACCGAAGACGCTGGTTCCATTGAGGATGACGATCTAGTCATGTCGGGATTCAGTCGTCTATGTGCCAGTATAGCACGAACGATAAACGAACCGTATAAAACGCGAGCCCCCCTCCAATTCCGCGCTGAGTGGCGATCAACTGGAGGAAAAATACCGGAAAGCTCTGGCCAGTGACAAGGAAGAACATCCCTGATGCTGCGGCGAGGTAAGCCGGGTCTTTGAAGAATCCTTTCCAGTATTTGACCTGAGCCTTCAGCTCCTTATTTTGCGGGGGAAGACGAGTAGACATGATGGCATTGGCGATAATCAATAGGCCCATGTTGAAGAAGGCGCTGATGCGCACAGCCCAGTGGAACCCGACTTTGCTATGGATTAGATTGTTGAGCATGATGGGGTGAATGACACCGCCTAAAGACGCGCCAGCCGCAACGATTCCCATGGCTAATGGTCGGTGTCGCTTGAAGTGATGAGAGACCACACCCAAGGAAGGAACATATGTTGCGCCGACAGCTATGCCTAGACCAACTCCCTGGGCGAGGAAAAGCTGTCGAAGGACGGTGAGCTACTCTCAAACACGTGAGGACATGATTTACCTGGTACCAATGTTGAGGTGTGGTGACGGACACCATGAATAAGCAAAACACGAATAACAGTGACCCGAATGCCATCATGTGTCGGCTGAAGTCCTTGTGAGCATGCGCGTGCATGAGAGGACCAACCGAGACCTACAAGTATCCAATATCCATAGCGTAGCCCCCGATTATCCCGGCGCTGAACAGGCAGAACATTTGGACGCCTCCAATCCAACTAGAAAACGGGGTTGAAGCAACAAATCAAAATCGTTGGCCTCAGGCTTACCTGATCTGCGAAGACGAAGTGTGGCTCAAGTATTCATGAACGTAATAATCTAAGATATGGGTGAATATACGACTGGAATTGGGGAAGTGAACAACTTGCCTTCGAAAACGCCGAAGCTGTTCGAATAGCTGTGAGACGACCACTGTCCGTCAGTCGTGAATGAAGTCGCACGCAATGGGGGCAGCTACCCTGAGGAAGTAAATACGACA
Organism: Pleurotus salmoneostramineus; assembly: GCA_002583695.1. Taxonomy (NCBI): domain Eukaryota; kingdom Fungi; phylum Basidiomycota; class Agaricomycetes; order Agaricales; family Pleurotaceae; genus Pleurotus; species Pleurotus salmoneostramineus. The sequence goes on along the minus strand of BEWF01000539.1, from coordinate 17,402 downwards.
AAGAACCTTGGGGGAAAATATTAATGAGTACCACCGAGAAAACGAAGCCGAGGAACCGATCAGCTTACGCTCCGGTTAATGTGAGCCAAGCCTGATAGCCACCATCAGGCGGCACTACGTCTATCTTCTCACTGAATTCCACATCTGATATGATTTTCAGTGAGGTATCTTTTTCCTGGGGGATGACGGGCATGGGAGATGAGAAGGGGGCCTTGGAGAAGGAAGATATGTTCCGAAGATGCTTTAGATATAGACCTGATGAAACACCGCATGGTCGGTCTCAACGCCAAGATGAGTCAGTTCCCAACTTCTCTACATCAATGATTGAAAAAAAAATCGAGGCAAGGTTATCCCAACCAGGAAGGATCACGTATCTTAACACCGAGTCCCGGTAACTTCGGTGCACTGCATTTGATGGAGGGCGATTGTAGATTGAGAAAATATCCACCCTGGATACACAAGACATAAGAATACATGACAGGGTAATGCGGGTTCAATCGTCGACAACATGTGAGGCAGTCTTGATCTTCTTGGACTTCTTCGATACAGACGTAACTTCATCACCTTTTCGCTTCTTTCCCTTCACCTTCACAGGCGAGGCAGGTATAACTTCTTTCGAAGGAACCTTATCTTTCTTTTGGGTTGGTGAGTCAACATCCATGGCTGTGACATCGGGCTGTTGTTCGGTGATCTCAGTGACTTCGGATCCGAAGGGCATGAAACGATGTCTAAGGAGTTCCTTTGGATATGATTGACGCGGAGGGTTTTGGTAGAGGACTGGAGCAGGTGCATCAGCCAGAGACGGAGTCACTGGCTGGGCGGCGACAACTAGCCGTCGGGTGATAGGTTTTGGAGCTGTTTGCATTGTTTGAGCTTGAGATGAAAATTCAACGAAGGGGATCACTGACACTGGTATAACTGGCCTTGTTTCCCTTTCCGAGGCAACAAGCAAGTTAAGTTACGGATTTCTTCACCGACGATTGGAGCATCCGCGTCATCACGTTCTACATGTCCATCTCCTATCGACCACACATCGTAGTTGGCGAGTTTGCGGTTCAGCGTGCCAACCTTGGTACTCCGAGAAGTAGTGGGTGGTAATTCGATTTTCAAATTCTCCAAGTATTTGGGTTTGACCTAGAACGCGTTCAGAAGGGGGACAATCTGGACTTTGAGAGAACTGACTCCATCGGGTATTCGAATCAGCCAGACCTCGCAATCATCGTTTGCAGCGACAGCATCCCAGTCAAAGTCATCATCGTTGAAGTCGGTGTGATCAAGGAGCACTGCCTTTGGCGGGGGTTGGAAGGGAGAATTCCCTTCATCTTTTGAGCTGCTTGGGCCATTCAGTTTTTTACTCTTTTTCGCCACGGGTTCTGGAGATGGAGATCGCGACGAGGAGGAGGAAGTGGACGACATACTTAGGATGGCCAACGAAGAAAAACTTACAGACTTGAGTGAAATATTGACCGTGGAAAGAAGATTGTTACTGTGGGAACAATATACCTAATGTGATAGTGATCTACAAGGAGTGAGCCACAACCTCCTCCTCGTCGTACCTACTCGAAGCTACTCGATCACTGTCGCCTTCCCTCCTTTCTGGAGACATTGTCTCATCCAGCGGACGGCGGACGTTTGAACTCGGGAACGACTACAAGTGTCCCCGCTGCTCCGGTGGCTCAGCCGGACCCAAGCGCACAACCACATGAATCATGTCGTCCAAACTTAAACTGTTTCAGTCGCCTCCATCGCTTCCGTCGTCGTTGTTGAAGAGTCCACCCGATGCAGTTCCACCGACAGACGAGCTTGAGACACTTCATTCGGAGCTTCTGCAGTTGAAGCAGAAGACGTTGGAGAGGGCTAAGAAAGCCGGCGAGGACTTGAAAACCATTGAGGAATCGTTTCGGCGGATGAAGGAACGAGAAAAGGGCAAGTCAAAGGCGATTGAGAAGATCAAGCGTGAATGTACGTGTGTCTTGCAGATTCCTGGAAAGCCGCGCCATCTCATCAGGGTCCTATTTTCACTTGCTGAATTTCCTCGAATGTCGTCATGGCCATACTTGACCGAACGTAACTCTCAACTTACATTCCATGTACCACTTGGTCCTCCACACCTTGCTACCGTTGCCTGTATCTATCCGTGCATTTCATTACGGGCGCTTCATGAACTGGATGACACGGTGCAGATACACCTATCCTCGACAATGTGGACGACAGACTGGCGAACTCGCTACAAGCTACCCAGTACAAGTCCAGAAACTCTTCTTTACCTCTTGGTTATGCCCCCCCGTCTGCGCGCTCTTCGGTTGATCTTCGTAAATCGTATGTGTCTCGTCGCGTGCTACCGAGTACAGGTACTGAACACGCTACGTACAGGTTTGTTGGCGATTCGAAGGACAAGAAGAAAAAGAAACGCAAACGGGATCATGAGGACAGTGACATTGACATGGGTATGACCCCCGCATTCCCCATAGCCGCCCCACTGACCGCAGGCACAGAACCACCCCGACCCCGCAAGGCCACGCCCCCAGTTAATCATATCCACCCGCCGAAAGCCCAGAAATCTACATCTTCACTACCTCCTCCCACAACCAAACAACAATTCGGACCCGACTTTACTCTTCATCAAACTCGCTCACTGACTACAACCCGACCGTCTCTCCCCCCGCCACCGGTTGCAGGGCCCAGTAAACCGACAGAAGTCATGGAAGACTTCACGAAACTGAAACCACCGGCAACGACTGCGGTCTCCACGTTTTACACAAGCATTGAACCGTGGATACGACCGATAAAGGAAGAAGACGTGGGGTTTCTCGAATATACTGGGGATGAAATCGAACCGTTCATCATGCCCAAGTTGGGGCGACACTATACTGAGCTGTGGGATGACGAAGATGCTGGTATCGTTGCATATCCTACGGATGCAGATTCGTCTGTGTTTGCACCGCCAGATCCAAAGTTTGAACCGTCCCAATTATTGGATTCGGAGTGTTCTACCGAAGAGAAGGGTCATGGACCGCTGACCGAGCGGGTGATTGCAGCGCTGCTCCCTGCGCCTGATCAGACGGTGTGGAAAGGTGTCAAGGCCGCAGAGGACGCCATGGAAGGTCGACCGGGTGGGAGTGGGGCTGCAGCAGCTAGACGAGAGAAAATGAACGTCAGCGATCTCGAAGCTAGAATCAGGGATACCATGCGCACTAATGGCCTAATAGATGGGATGGTAAGTCTTCTAGATATGCCATCCAAGCTTCACTTGATTGAACCGTCCCCTTTCAGCCCGATTATACTGAGAAGCTTGATGACCCGATAGCGACTGCCCTCCGGCACGCTCAGCGCGAACTCCGCAGCGTCCTTGCCACCAACAAGAAGCGACGTGAACGACTCGTGGCTGTTGCTCGTGACCGGCTGGCTTACCAAGAATACCTGGACCTCCGAGACTCGATTGATAAGAACATCAACACCCTCTTTTCAAAGTTGCAGAAGAAGGATGGCCCGAAGCTTGGACGAAAGAAGAAGGTCAAAGGTGGCGATTCGGCACCTCCACCTGTCGCGTCGAAATCGAATGGAAACCTTGCAAACCCACTTGGTGGTATATCCGCTCTGCCACCGTGTCCTGCTGCGCTTGGACTAGGCCCAGATGATGAGAATAAGCTCGTCGTTCCCGAACAGTTGAAGCAGCTTGTTGAGACGAGGAGGCAGTGGGTTGATCAGGTTGGTGCCATCTTCGAAGAGAAGGAAAGGGAGGAACCTGGTCGGATATGGGGAGTCCCGAAGGAGAGTTTGTTCAAGGGCATCGACGAGGAAGTGCAGGCGATGCTTTCGGGTCTGGATGGGGGGAAATGGATAGAGAAGCGCAAAGCGCGTTCGGATGCCATGGATGTTGGATAAGGATTGGCGTGCGCCCGTATGTGTGTGTCGTCGCTCTCGTATGTTACTGTTAATTTTATTAGTTATTGTGATGTGCTATCCATTTACTCGGGACATTCTCGAGCCTGCCATTCATTTGCACCGAAAGGTTGACGTCTGGACCTGCCCTCCTACATCTCTGCGGGATGACTGATTAGATTTAATGTGATGTCCATGTTCCTACTGCGATCAAGTTGGAAGGATTGTTTTATTGTCTATTCTCCGCAGGGGGTACTGTAAGGTCTACATCTTCCTTCCCCCTTATGGCCCTATGAGTCGATTGAGCTCCCGAAGGCGGCACGAAAGAGGACCACTCTTCATGTTTCTTGATGGAATATCAAGCTTGAGTTCGCATCTTCAAATATAGCAATAACAATCTTTATTCTATAAATTATGATCATATAATGCTTTCGCCTGCGGTTCATGCTATAATATAAAAGAGAGCTAGTCCTCAAGCTAGTTCTACCAGGAAACTCTTCAAAACACCCAATGCAACTCCGGTATCAATGTTTTCGTGCACTCTTGGGCGGTCTAGCCACCGCCATAACACTGTGTTCACCCTCGTTTCACCATTTCCACTTCCCTTCGACATCGCCCCTAATCATCCCTGACCTCGTTAGGGGGACACTCTCCCTCCTGGACACACTCTGTACTTTCAAGGAAGCCTCCGCATTGCCGGGACCATCCATTTCATCCCAGCCCACTTTCCCTCACCCATCCCAACCCATATCGGCCTTTGCAGCAGCTGTGGACCAAGCAGTGTCCATGGTGATGCACAATGCTGTTTTGCTGGATGCTGCCGCCCTTGCCCCACCCGTCGCCCTGATAATGGCCATGTTAGTCTTATCAGCAAAGCCAGGAATTGACTTTACCTCGCGCGATATCCAAGATATCATCTTGGTCACACACATCACATCTCGCTTATCCACCTTAACATGCATCCCCCATACCATATTCCCCCAGTTAACCCCGCGCTTCCACGCGCAGCTCTTCGAATACATCCAAGATCTTATCCCAGGCCACTACTGGCCCAGCGAGACGCCGTGGGATGCCTCCACGATCATGGCAGCGTGGGAGCCCCTATGGCGGTTGTCAGCCAACACCATCACCTACGCCTCGCGAAACCCCACTACGCAGAGTGCCCTAGAGGCACTGCGCCTAAATTTTACAGAAAAGCAGTATAAAATTTCTATAAATGGCATGAGTGTTAGTGACATCCTCATTTCCGCAAACCCGATCCTTCAAGAGGGACTTGCCCCTGCGACTCCTGGGAGTACCCCTATTACTTCGCTCGACCACTCTTCCTCGCGGTCGATCGTTCGGCGTTTCGTGGTTGCTATACGGGGGGTCTTCTGTGTCAAACAAAGTATAGCCTTGGGTGATGTTGAAGCAGGGAGCCCAGGCTTACCTGCGCAAATTACCAATGGTATCCCAGATTGGATGCCAGTGGTTGCTGCGATGATTGCAGCGACTATTTTACATGCTTCGAAGACTTCAAGAAGTGGATGATGGAGGGCTGGGCTTGGTTGACAAAGTGCTACCTTTTATATATAAGGTTTGAGCATTGCGGCGGGAGTAGAAGCATTGTTCGGTGGTAGTAGCAAATATTCATGTATGTCAAGGGACTCAGTCAGTTCGGAGTGTAATAATCACTTCACAAATCACAGATGCTGCGCCAGCATTGGCGGCGGCGGCGTAATGTCTGAAGCATTGTTTCGAGAGCTGAGGGCTGAGCAGCGAGCAGCGACGCGAGTAAAATTACATATGTATAAAGTACTCTATAAGATACGAGGTCATCCGATAAGCTGCGATATGTCATGAAGATTTACTGCGAACTACGCCGCCGAGTAATGTGACAATCTCAAAGCACAGCACAAGGAGGAGTTGTCCAATAAGGTCCATCAAAGCCGAATGTATGGGAAGTGCGTACATGTCCGGATCGTATTGACGTTTCCACAAGAAATTCGTCAAGGCGCGGGCAATGATGAGGGAAGCTGTGACGGCTACGCAGAAGAAGACAATTGAGAAGGCGACGAAGATGAACGGTAGATGCAGCCAGCCCAAACCGCGAAGTATGGCTAAGAAGATAATTTCGACGGGGATGGTAATGATGATGAGAGTGATCATGACGACCAAAGAGCTGGGTTCATGTTGAGAGCGGGACGGGGTAGACGGTAAAGCTGCGGCGTGTAATGCCGTTGACAACCTTGAAACGAAGATGGAACCAACACTTCCAGGAAGACCTGCAAATCGCTGAGCATGGGGACGACAGTATTGAAAGGTGACCAACCACTTATAACAACCGCGAGGAGAGCAAATCCTTCATAGCGACTGACGAATAGATCGAGAACAATGCCAGTGCAACTACTGATCACCATTGCACCAAACAGCGGTGACCATCCCTCCTTGACGAGGTCTCGGACATGCTCATTCCTCCGCGTGAGTACGAAACAGGTCGACGCGACACCGACGACCAGAAGACAAATAACCAAGGGTACCGGGGTGTGAAGGAAGGATATCAACGCCGTGGAGGTTGCACCGATCAGAAGTAAAGTGACCAGATCACCTAGACACGACGCCACTGGCGGTGCAATATTGTCTAAACATATGGTAAATATTGGTGTAGATAGTACATCCCGAAATACACCACGTACCAGGATCACGGCCAAACCTCCGACAGATGACAATGAGGAAACACATAAAGGAGCCCAGGATGAGACTGGACAAGCTAGCCGCCGTCATGGATGTCGCAGAGACCATCACGAATTCGGCGAAGCCAGACTGCCTGCCTTCTGTTGGTAGGGGTCTAGCTGGCCTATGGCGTGCACCAACCATCTCCGTCTGCGGGCCTTTCATCTTCGGGACTATCATACCCAAAACCAATGAGACGGCGGCGGCAATGAAGGACACCACAGCAGCCTGGACTTGCAATAAGGTCAGGTTTCCGAATATGATTCGTCGTTGGGTTTTAGGATCGTCCAGTTCACCGACGTTCGCTGCTGTACTCAAGCGTGCAGATAAATTCATTTCAAGGTTCCCCTTCAAGTTCAAAACGACCGGGATGATCATAATAAGTTGGTCGACCTCCTTCATCGCACGCCAGCGCTATGGACTGTGTAAGCATGGGAACACCACGAAGGGGGGTTACAAGACGCACCGACACTTGGTCAAGAAGCTCTCCCGTAAATAACAGCCCAACCGTCGTCAAAAGTAATGTTGGTGCGCTCTAAGTCTGGATGAACACGTCTTGTTGGGTTAAATCAGAATTAGCGAGTGACGTACCTCTATAACGATATTTTTAACCTGAGGCCATAGTCCAGTAGCTGCCTGAAGCACTCTTTCCCTTCCTCGGGGCCGCTCTGACCGTCCTAGCAAAGCTTCGTCGTCATCTGGTTCGTCGTCATTGTCAGGCTCGTAAGTCTTGCTGTCATTCAGTGGATTTAGAGGAAACGAGACAACCTCGCCCTCATCGGACAGTGAGCTTCTGTGGGACGATTGAGACTGCATTTCGCAGTAGGTTTTGCCGGCTCGAGCACTGGCGGTCCCTGCTCGTCGTGGCCAGTGGTAGTGGTGGTGAGAGTCTTAGCGAGAGACGTGTGACAGCAAAATCGTGACTTAGCGCGCCTCAATCGGCTGGCTGCCATGCAACACGGAATGATTGTGAAGTACTTGTAAGTATTATACACGCCTGGAGGCCTAAAAATACAGACATCCTCTTCTACTTCTTAAAACCTTAAACTACTGTAGCCCTCAGCAAACGTAGGAGGACGAGTCAGACTTCGATGTGTGTAATTTAGACCTCAGCTGAGAGGCTTGGGTCGCTTCAGGATGCCTCGCAAGACAGGTTGAGAGGGACCTGCGCCTTGGTAACGTGCCCGTACCACAGGTTCAGCGGTCTGATATGTGATTAGTATAGAATATGGACGGACGTCATTAATGTATATCTCACATGTGGTGCATCGACGATTACAAGAGAATCATCAACACTTGAATGTCGACGTTCCTGGTCCTTGCGAGTCTGTCGACCAAGTGCTTTAAGCTTATTATTGAGGAGGTGGTTCTATTGAAGACCGTTAGGAAAAAAAACGAACCAAAGCATGAAGGGAACACGCGAGGAACTCACCCTTTTCTGATACTCTTCAATGCGCTGCCGTAAAACGATGAGTTCAGCCTCCTTCACGCTGAGTTCTTCCTCGCCCTGCTTCTGTCGCTTCGCAAGCCTCTCGTAATCTGCTTCCCGATGAACGAGTTTAGTGTGATCACGAGTTGCTGCCTTGACTCTAAGGTGAGTGTTGGCTTCTTTCATCGCCTCACGTTCAATCTCTAGCGCTTGATTGCGACGTTCTAGCGTAGCAATCTTTGCTTTGAGAGTGTTCACTTCCTTGGAGACTTCCTCCAGGCGTGCAAAGATCGGGTAGACGGACTGCTCAAGCTTCTCTGCCGCGTCCAGTAACCTCTGATACAATCAGCTCAGCATTGACATCAAGGGAAAGTATGGTGTACATACAGCTTCGACATCTGTGCTTCGTACAGCCGGCAAGACACCCTTGATCTTTTCACTGGCCTTCTTGACGCTTGCAGCGGGAGCGTTCTCATCGATCCGTGAAAGACCCTCAGTGACCTCTGCCATCTTTTCCAAAGCTGAGATAGCGAAGTTTAGGTATATGGGGTGAGGAGGGGTGTTCCCCTTCGGTGCATTACAAACGGCACATTTCGGACGTCCCGACATTGCCTGAGTACATTTGGTGCAGAACCCATGTCCTGGTGGCACCCGTTAGCTTGGCTTACAGGACTGCGGGTTGGCGATAATTCACCACAAGAAAGGAATAGGTATTTGGAGAGTGAGTAGTTCTCTTGACAGACGACACAGGTTATCTTCACCATCGTGATGGTAGAAGGTCGAAGGGAAGAGTCAGAAGAATGGCGCCTCGCGTCGTGATGATCACATGTTATAAATACAGGGGTGCCGAAGCAGGGGTAACAACAGATCGAGAATCCAAAACGAGAATCGAGGCTTCAAGACTCGTGTACAAAGCAATGATGATACCGGGACAGAGAATAGATACGAGGCATCAAGAACTATCAGATGCAGCATCGCTGGCCGCGGGAGCAGCCAGTGTCCCAGAACACGGAGCGATATCCCCTGGGACAGGTGCCATAAACGCACAAGTATCCCCTTCTGGGACTGCTCTGAGCCCGACAGGACAGAGCTTCGCTGCCGGTGGCGAAAGCTGCGATGGCGAAAACGAAAATGGCGGCGAACTTCATAGTAACTGGGACGATAGAGTGCATCAGTAGGTGATTAACAAGGCCATATCAAGGAGAGCAACGGCTACCTTTGTTCAAAAGTAGTGGGTGACCTAAGTTGGTCTTTCGAGGCTGCAAGAATGTAACTGAAAAGGGTAGAATGAGGATGGGTACGAGGAAATGACGAGGAGAAGTTGGCTCACTGAGAATTGGTGACAAAAGCTGCTGAGTATCTTGTTTTCTTCGACGTCCAACTTTTATAGAAAACCAACGATGCCATTCGGTTTCGTCATGTCACCAACCATTCGCTGCCCACAATCTTCTAGGTAGGGAATGTGCTAGATTGATGTGAACGCAGAGACATGCGTGACTGGGGAAGTGAGCCTGCAGCGCCGCTTTAATAATGGGTCGGAGATGATGACAGCATCGGAGTCGAGCAGGAGATGAGTCTTCCGTTCCAGACCCATAATCGGCATTAACGTTTAACCACCCTCACGATGTAGATTTTTCCCAGAGATAGAGATGAGCGAGATATATGTCACCAATTCACCCATTGTGAAGTAGACGATAGTCGGCAGAGCCAGTTCATTTGAACTTTCATACTCAGACAGGTGCTCAGGGGAACAGTGTCGCATGTCATTGTTTACCACACCGTCTATTGTTATCAGATCCCTATGAGATGGTATCTGAGCCCACCACTCACCTGAGACATGTAGGTTTGTGGGACTCTACTCTAGTGATGTGCTGTCACCAGGAAAGTGAATAGAAAGTGAGCGGAGTTGGAAATATGGTTGAGCCGCAATCAAAGCTCCTATCGAGCACTCCTGACATCGGTCGTGTCCACCTCAAGTCAAGTTTTCGAACTGCACGTCGGATCCACATCTCACCTCACAATTCCAGATATTCAAGCCCATTCTTATAACTTTTACCGTGAACTCTACACTTCCCTTGCACTTCATACTTCGACACCGTAAGTCCGAAACTCCGACAATAGGGAAAGTGCAAAGTGTCCGAATCAAGCTCACGCAGTCGAAGTAAGATAAACGCTGCTTTGTTTAACCACCAAATCTGGGGTAGCCATAGAGCCGGGGTACTAGGGAGCACCACAGGTCGAGAATCGATATGGGCTTCAAGCGCCGTTTTTACAGAAGCACTGCCAGGCTCACATACAAAGCAATAATGATACTGGGCCAGAGAATAAATACGCGGCGTTGAGCAATTTTAGATGCAGCATCGCTGCTTGCCGGTGCAGCCAGAGTCCCAGAACACGGAGCGCCATCCCTTGGGGCATTTGCCAGCGACGCACATGTATCCCTTCTTGTCGTCGCTCTGAACCTTGCAGCTGACGGCCTCGCTACCAGTGGCGAAAGCGGCGACGGCGAAAACGAAGATGGCGGCGAACTTCATCGTGACTATGACAATCGATGTCAGTGAGCGAGTCTCGAAGAAACAGCAAAGGGTGGAGTTTACCTGTTGGTAAGGTGGTTGGTGGCCTAAGGTAGTCTTTCGAGGCTGCAAAAGGGCGTCTGTGATGCGGTCAAGATTAGGATGGGTAGTAAGGAATGAGGAAGACAAGTGGGCTTACTGGAATTTGGTAGCGAAGGCTGCTGAGCATCCTTTCTCGTTCGATGGTTAGTTTTTATAGAGAAACAACGATGTGCCCAGAGACATACCGACTCTCCAATTGCTCATAGAAGCCATGCGATAAAATCAGCAGCGAGACCCAAGAGAGACGTCCACATTACGGACAAGAGTCAAAGCTCTTGGTATCATAAAGGTCCGTCTAACATTCACCGCAAGACGAGCGCCATCCAAGGAGCGCGCCAACCTCATGTGAATGCCGTACACAACTCAAATGGTGTACGACTCGGCCAGAGCTCGGGCGAGCCCATCGCTTAATATTAACCTTCACCACCGTGCCTGGCGCGTACCTGGGCCAATGAAGACTTCGGGGGGCTGTCGTATGGACTTACGGTACCTTCTCCATTGTGGTTCAATAGAAGGTCAAGAACGAGGGTACAATTGAGTATTCACCTGCGATAGGTGGAACTCCAACGTCCACGATGAGCATTGTGTGCAGTGGCTTGACTTCCAGGAAGTTCGGACATTTGATTCACTTCCTCGCTGTGCTCAACGACGAAGAATTCCGGAGCCATCATTCGATGCGCTCAAGAACGCCAACTCAAGCGCGAAGGAGCTCCATTGGTCTTGGATGGTCGTGACTGGGGTGGCTTGGATTTGAATAGTCCAGCACTCCTCCCCCGAAATCATGGACGGTTGCATGTGTGAGAGAGAATTTTTGATGCAAGTTGTCGGAACTGTGGCGACGAAGGACCATGTTCCTGATGGAAAGCGCATTCCCTCCTTCGTAGCGAATGATGGAATGAAGGCGGAAGCGACTCCATTACGATTATCCCAGCCACACCTTTCAAAAAAGGCGATGAACAACAGCAACCCGCGAAGCCCTCCGTTCTTGACATATCACTCACCATGGGACTTTGTTGCAATGGGCAAGCTACTAAAGAAGACGATGAGGTTAAACCCACTTGTGCTGCCCCCTTCGAACGATGGCCTCCCAAGGTGCGATCATCATCGACGACACAGATCCCCGGATCCACTACTCTAGAGGGCACTGGCGATTAGAAGGGAGTGCAAATGAGTACAACCGGACTACGCACAACGCAGTAGTCCCCGGCGCAACGTTCTCCTTCAACTTCACAGGTAGGCTCGCTTCGAGAGACATTCCATGGCCATTATGGTTGACACCGCAGCTCTGTAGGGACTTCTGTGAAAGTTATTGGTACACTGCCATACGGAACGGCGTCGAACTCATCGTACACCCTTGATGGCGGAAAACCTGTCTTCTATTCCGGGATACTCACTACGAGTCAATATCAGCAAACCTTCTATTCGTCACCAGATCTTCAAAATACAGAACATACCCTTGTAGGGAATTGCACTGGCAGTACCTTCGTTTGGATCGACTTCTTGATCGTCGCTTCAGCTCCGATAGACAACGAAAGCTCTTCTGGGCTTGTGCCGCAGCAAAACACCACAGAAGATGGAGCACCTGATCTGAAACCCACAAGCTATCCGATGGGGCCAATCATGGTAGCCTTCGTCATAGGCGTAGTTTTGACGCTGTTAATCTTGGGGACATACGTTCTTTGCCGTCGATATCTAAGGAAACCACAGCAAGGTAAGATTCATGCCGAAAACGGCTGAGCTGAGCTGACGAAGGCGTTGTCAGGTGAAATGGCCATTCAACCTTTCGCACTGCTTGAGCCGACGAACAGTACACCTTCAACGCCCTGCGCTGGCATAGAATCGCCTGGGCGTTGGCACTTAACTCGCATCGTTCCATCTGGGAAAGCAAGACTTGTCGTAAGAGGCGCACCATCTCCCTCGCCAACCGCAGTGGGTCAGCCCCCTCCGGCGTACTCGTAGCTCCAGCATCACAGCGTAATCAGGGGCCGGTTCTGGAAAACATCAACTATTAGTGTACTCCGCATGGAAGAGTGTAATGAACTTGAACTAGGGTCGATCTATTTCCACTAGAAGCAAACCTAGAGCAATGTATATTTAGTAAAATTACAGAGCAAATAATCATCAAAGCGTAAGGAAATAAAGAGAAAACGCTGTGCAAGTTCGAAATCATGACTTGATCAACCAAGGCTTGTGCATCATTGTCCATGAATCCAGCGTCTTCCAGAAATGTGCAACGGTGGCCTTGTCGACGTGTCGTCGATGGGGGTCAATCTAAAGGGGGCCATAAGCACCGTTGGTGGTCGGGGGGAAGAAAGAATGGACCTTAAGTTCTGTTACATTCCAGTCTTTAATCTTCGTGTTTGGCGGATCATTTGACCATGAAACATAGACGCCCTTGACTGGATCGGAGAGTTAGACAGGTACTTGGAGAAGAAAGATCCTCGAACCATGATGGAACAATTGCCGGGGGTCTGACCACTTATACGGTCTGAACTGCCATGCCTGACCTGTGGTCATAACACAGACTACACGATCCCATGCATCCGTACCAAACTTAGCCAACGCCTCCGCGCTATCCACGACGAAGTAACGCGCGTGGGACTCAGTCTCCTTCCCACTGGGATCGATGTGTGTCCGTTTGCGATATATGGGTATCATGTCTTCTGGCCGAGGGTTACCTTCGGCTGCGGCGCGTGCCCGGGCGTCTTGGGGAGTTTCAAAGCTATCAGCAAGGTAGATCAATGAAAAGCGCAGAGAAGCAGGCAGCGAAGAGGCGTACACGGATTCTTGGAGGAACTTTTTTACATTGTGCATCGTGATGAGGGCAGTTGGGGAAGAGGATATCATGATTATGGGGTACATATTTCCTGTAGAGAATGAGGGGGATTCACGGGCTCCACCAGATAAAAACCTACGAGCTTTACGGGCAACTAGCTTGGGGTCTATGTGAAGATGACGATTAGAAGGTTACGAATGGGGAGAAGTGGGAACGCACCTGGTGTGGGTTGTGAAGCAGTAGCAGGTGTGCTGGAGCCAGGTTTGCCGGCTTCTTTGACTTTTTTCAATTTTTCGGCATAGACAGCACGAATAGATGAAAAGTTCTGGGTTACCCCTGGTGAATTAGAGGATAGACAAAGAACGTGCGGGTACTGACATTGGGTTTAGAGCCACGGAGCACGGTATTACGGTCTTGAAGCTCGACTTCTGACTGTTTCAACTTCTTGACCACTTCAACATCATGGAGGTCAGGTACGTATTTTCGCTTTGATGGTGAAGATGTAGCATCTGGAGCGGCACTTTTGTATGGGGTTGAAATCGACTGACTTCCTCTAACTGGACTCCCAGGAGGTGTAGTTGTGTCTGAATCACAACCGTAAGTATGCAAATTGTTATGTTCCATGCTCAAGCAACTCACCTCCAGCAAGCGGAGCGACACGTTCCGGATGTCCCTCGCGTCCCTCAAGCCAGTCAACCACGGCTTTTCTTTCCGTTATACTGACAAACCCGGCCCCGAGCCCTCGCTCTCGGGCATGCCTCATATAATCCGCGACCGTGGCATCTCGAAATAGCCATGCAATGTGAACGGCCTGGAGTGAGTAGAAGTCCTGAGGTGTGGCCGTGGGATTCGATGAATTTGTGTCTGGCTTCCGATATCGTGTCGGCGTCGTCTTGAGAAATGAGTGACTTGGAGGGATGTCAATATGAGTTGCAGATGATAGTATTTCGGTTTGTTGTCCATCCTTCGTATATGAGACCTTGTCTTTCGATTTGATGGCCTGCCGTAGGCATAGCAAAGGGTCGGACATAACAGCAAGTTGAGAGTCTCGAGGGCAGTCAAGACAGTGCTCGGAGCGTTTACAAGGCGAGGAATTCCGGGTAGTAAAGATACCTTCTGAAGAGCGATGTTGCGTCGAAGACAAGTTGCAACCTGAGAACGCTGCAGGCACCCGTCAACTATTGACCGTGGGTACATTCTACTGACTGTGAGAAATCGTATACTTATCCGTTCGTCTCAACTTTTGGTCGCTTAATTTGGCCGTTCCTCCTCACCCTACTACAGAGTCTTGCTGTTCAAGCATCAGACCAACAGACGCTACGAGCAAGCGAGAAAGTACGGGAAAAGTACAATACTTCGACAGATCAACTTCTGATATGGATCACGACGGACGCGTGGGATGCTATTGGGCATTTTGGCATCTGCATACTTGGTCTATGCCTTGAATCGTTGGAGGGACCCATGCTCCACGTTCACATACTTGGCACGACGTATACGGTAATGCTTGCCCCGCCGTTCATGCAGGGTTTCGCTCCAGAGCAGTAAATCTGTCACAGTAAGCCTTTTCGGCTCCCCTCAATTGTTAACTTCATTTCGATCAAGACTCGTAGGGAATCTGAAGCATCGTCCGACATTCGATCATGGACCTCAACCTCTTAAAGAACCTGAAGCTTTCCGACGATGTCCTAGGCAAGAAGGAGGAGGACGCCGAGCCCAGCGAATCCAAGGGGGAGGGGAACAGAGGGGGAACATCTTTGTTCGACAAACTTGGTGATGTTCTTTCCGGCGGCGATCAAGCAAAACAAGAGCCGGTCCCTCCATCCAAGACAGAGGACAAAGACGGCGAGAATATCTTCGAAAAAATCGGCAACTTTCTTGGAGGAAAAGAACCCTCTCCGCCGCCACCTCCACCTCCCAAGCAAGATGCTAGCGTCCTTGAAAAGATCACCGGGATATTCGACGGTGATCGCCCACCCGCCGTGGCCCATGCCCCCGAGACAAAGAAGGACGACGATGTCGGTCTCTTGGAGAAGATTAGTGGCGCAATCCAAGGGAGTCAGCCCGAGCCAAAGCCTCAAGGTCTAGGAGACAAGATCAATAACGCCCTTGGTGGCGGCGCAAAGGGAGAAGCGAAAGAGGGTGAGCTTTGACTTCGTTGACTATCCGGCCCTCCTCATCACTGACGATTCTACGCGTTGATTGTAGATATGTTGGACAAAGGTGACGCTCAACACCTTCAATCAATTCATGACAACATTGACTCAACAAATACTCCGTAGCCATTGACCTTGTTCAAGAACACGTATTCAAGAAAGGCCCTCAGAATGACGAGTCGGCTTTGGAGCAAGCAAAG
The DNA here is from genome assembly GCA_002583695.1 of Pleurotus salmoneostramineus. NCBI lineage: Eukaryota > Fungi > Basidiomycota > Agaricomycetes > Agaricales > Pleurotaceae > Pleurotus > Pleurotus salmoneostramineus. The sequence continues at coordinate 1,635 of BEWF01000539.1, read as the reverse complement.
GACAAGCAGATTGCGGATGTGATACGAGATCAATATCAGAACCTCACAGGGAAGGAGTTCCCGGTCAAAGAGAAGGAGTAGCTTAGGCCTGGCTTAGTCGCAGCGTGTTGTACCGTGTAGCACCCCGTGGTGCGTCGTTGACCTTTATGCGCACTCGCTTTGCAACCTTGCTTTGACCACATCGTCATAAGATCATTGTGCTGCAAGGCCAAAACGTGGCCTGCGGAGTGGCTTGTGTCAGATAACAATACGAATTGACTTTTTTTGGGATTGTTCCTGAGTTCCACAATTCCCCTTTGTGCCGCTCATATAAATCCCCCCTCTATCCCACACATTACCCCGCACTCAGCACCTGCTCTCCTCGCACATCAGACCATCTAGACGTTCTATCACCCTCTAATGGCTATGCTTACCTCGCTCAGCTACGCTGAGGCTGCGCGCAAAACCACACTCTACGCAACCCCCAAGCCGAAGGACGCGTCGCGTCTCAGCGTGAACTCAGACGCGTCGACAACGCGCCCCGATCATCTTCCTGCGCGTCCCAACATACCCTCACCTATCGGTACTGGGAGAAACACCCCCACAACACGTCGATCGCCATCCAACAAGCCCCTTTCGCCCTCCACCAAGGAGACCCCTTCATCCCCCCTTTCACGCGTGGCTCGTCATTCTTCCCCTTTCTTCCACGACAAGTGGGAAGACCAGAAGGGATTCCCAAGCGCCAACCTATTCGCGTGCTTAGAAGTTGAGGGAGAGTCGGATGATAGTGAAGATGAGGAGTTTGAAGAACCCAACCTCGCGTTCGCGCCTTTCAGCCCGATGGTCGCTGACGACTCCGACGCGTATCACGTCGATGAAGAAGGACGCTTGCACGGAATGTCCCCTAGTGTGGACTACCTCTCCCTCATCCAATTTCTGATCAGTCGCGAGGATAAGAAGAAGCGAAGGAGTAGTTTCGGCGATGATGTCTTCCTCCCAGATAACCCTCCTCCTACACCATCTGATGCCTTGGACCAACAATCCGAGACTTCATCCGTTCCTCATACCCCTGACTCATTCTCTCATCTGACGCTACCCCGCCCTTGCAATCCAACCCCACTTGAGGCTCGGTTCGGTCCTTACCACCTCCTCGAGGAAGATGATGAGAGCGTACACGAATCTAACCTGTTGACCAAAGGATGGTCATCGAAGGATTCTTCGGAGGCGACTCCTAGGTTGTGGAAGATAATGGGATGGTCACACCTGCCGTGAAGGGACGAGAGGTTGTTACACACAGATGACGATTATATTACCAACATTTATATCCTGTATCATATTGTACCATGGCCTGTTAGATAGCAAGCGAGAGACCAAGAGACCTCTCGTAGAAGAATACCCAATTCCCTTTCCTCCTTTCTTCAATTGCGAGGGCGTCCGACATTCTCCCTGAATAGTTCGTTTGAGACAACTAAGAAACACGGTAACAGTGTGAACGTACCCGTATCGTCCTTGGAAGTTTCCTGCTGGGCTGTATCGGCATACGATGTACTTGGAGGCCTGCTTGAAGATGGTTCCTCCACGGCAGCTACCAACAGCACAGGCGACCTGTTTACTGCTCTTCCATACGACCTTAACGAATTAAATCAGTACCCTGAC
>BEWF01000537.1:0-105377 GCA_002583695.1 Pleurotus salmoneostramineus | reverse complement strand
CCGAACACAATGGACAGTGCCCCGAGCAATATCTCGAGAAAATGGGGGGAACATCGCGGTAAGGAAGAAAGAGAGGAAGGGAGGAGGACAGGTATTTATGTGTTTCTTGGGTCTCCTATTCGGCGACAGGGATGACTCAAGTGCTCGGAGGCTGTGGGTCGGCTGCTTGGAAGACGCGAGCGGAAGGAACCGTCCAGTCGTGACAGCTGCTGAGACCAATGCTGTAGAGTAGAGAATAAGAGACGTAGCGTACGAGAACGGTTGCTAAAACCTCGGTATTTCACAGAAAAGAATAAGTTGACTAGAGCTAGAGGTACGGCGGAGCAGACTCGAGTGTACCTATATCATTAGCGATGGGGCAGGTCCGTGTGGCCAAGAAATGGCGATTCCCCACTTTGGGAGACGGTCGTTTCCCGAGCAGGGACGTGTCTCCACGAGTCCACTAGAGACAAGCCAGGGAGTTCCCCATGGTTTTGAAAACTCGGAGAAGATGAGAAATGATAACGCCCGGGACACTGAGGTCAACTCGAACGTGAGCCGAGAAATCTGAATCATGAGGTCAATGCTAGACTTGATCCGACCTCACGAAGTCAAAGCAAGCGCATCAATGAGTATCATGCCATCCATTGTGAATAGAAAAGAGTGAGAATGATAGGTTGTTATATATAGCGCGAGCGAGCCATTGGTCCATAGACACACACCCTATCCTTCAGCCGCGACGAATAGAGCCTCCAAGGAGATTAGCATTTTGTTCATGGTACAGGAAATGCGACATACCTGTGGCACTTATACCGGCGGACTCGCTACCGAAGACATCTTCCGTCATTTTCTCCCTGTGCTCGCGGAGACGAGCCGCAAACCTGGCCGTGGAAGGAGAAGACTGCGGCAAGGCATAGAGGTTTGCTAAGCGAGTCGAGTACGAGCTGGATTTGTCGGGCGACATTGAGAGCAGCCTTCTGTGCGTCTTCTTGTTCCCCACAATAGAGAGTTTGAGAAAGCCACCGGTGGCTTACTCAACGCGTGAGCCATCCCGATTGAGTGTTCACAAGACCAGGCCCCAAGGTGGCTACCAAAATGCCACCAGAGAATCCTTACTGCTGCACAACCTCTACTCTGAATTCATTTTCCCAGATCGTGTTCGCGACGTAGAGGGATTACACTGTTTAGAAGGCCCGCAAGCCACTGGTGGCTTTTCGAAGCCATCCGCCCGCCATATCCGGTGGCTTTCTCACACGCCCATGGCTTACTAAGCAGCCATGGGTGGCTTTCTCAAACTCTCTAATTCCCGACTTGGCTGGAGTGTTGTGAGAAGCCTTATGGACCATATCTGTCGTGCTACCACGCATGTCAATAACGCGTAGTGTTGCGTCAGAGTTCGGATGCGACTCACCTCGTTTCCGTGATTTTGACGTTTCGTCACCTTGCGTGTGTGAAGAGCGATTGCTGGATAGGGTTGGAGGCTGTAGGGTAGATGTGGATGATGGTGGATCAGAGAAGAGAATGGGGACGTACGAAGCTGAGATGTCTGCCGTTTTATACGCAACAGTGACAGGCTTCTTTCCATGCCGAGGTATGTAGATCGCGCCCAAAAAGGACAGCGCCGCCGAACCAACTCGGACTCGGAGTGATTGGCTGACGTGCACATCGATCATACCAGGAAGTAGACCGGCTTCCTTTCATGGACAAAATTCGCTATATTCGGAATAGAATTCTAACAGATAGACATTCGTATACTCTCAGATGCGGGCGCTGCGTCGACGTTGGGCGTCAGTACTTCAGTGCCCGAGTTACAGATATTATGTGACGAAGAAAGGTCTTACCCAACAGTCGCTCATGCATGACGTTGCATAGCGATCCCGCGTGGATGAGTCCCATTGGCACTCTTGATGTGGTCGCTGAGGGACTGGTTATGCATTCGCGGTTAAGGTTAGCCCTTATGGCAACATCTGTACTCATTCAACTTTCGTCGAGTTCTTCTCTCACTGTCGCTCCATCCGCCACTATTCCCCGCGCTGCTACTCGGTTCGAGCGATACCAGGATTCACTGGTATCTAGTACGGTAGCATGACTGATAACACCCCGTCATCGAAGGAAGAACGGTCGCGGATTGGAGATGTCAAGCCCATCCCACTCCTCGCATCTCTTTTCCTTCTATACCGCCATCCTCTCCAGTGTCTCAGTGGGTCCGGTTGAGTATGACCAGAAGGCAACCTCAACAGAGTTGCCTGAGAGGGTTCACAAAACCGCGAAAGCTTTCCCATTGGTTCTCATCCCCGTGCGAGGTTCAACGTATGGGAATCGTCTGGGTCGACCAGATTGTTTGTGGTGTCCAATTGTCCCCCCAACAGGGCGATTACTCGCCCTCCAGCCAAGGGAGCGGATGGAAATGAGTAGAGTTAGGTGATAATCTACGAAGGAGGTCAGAAGGACCCTCAAGAATCAAGTGGAAAGGTAAATTACTGTGACTGTAGCGAGATATCAGAACGACACCAGAAGGGAGCTAGTAGCTGGAAAACTCACCGAAAACGAGACCATAGCGTGCCGGGGTACGAGGTAGCCACCCATTCTCTCGTCGGCCATCCACTGTACCTTAGAGGCAAGTCGCGCGACAGTCTGACCTACATCAAGTGCAGAGCCGGAAGTAAACGCACAGTCTGCTCTCCATAGGCAGTGTCCAGCGCGAGAAGGAGGGGGAGGCGAGGGAGGGAGAGAGAGAGAGAGAGAGAGAGAGAGAAAGCAAACGGCGATCAAGTTGACCGGCTCGATTACGGGCGCTTCTGCTGACTAAGCGAGCGCTCAATCTGAACGTGTTTCCGAGAACTGACCCAACCAAAAACGTGAGGTGAGCCCCGCGGCTTCTTTGCAGACTGCGGCTGACCATGAGTTTGGTAGCTTCATACAGTATGGCGCATTTTCCTCTAGGCGATTCTCTGAACCAATGTACATAGCCATCGGAATTGTGCACGCACAGCTCAAAAATCTACAGGTAGGGCCAAGGTAGGGCGCCAAGTGACAAGAATAGTGATCACGATGATCCCACTGAAGTGTACCCATAGTTCGGCGTGCTACCACGCAAGTCCCGGGCTGCGGTTCATTGATCATTCCCTAAAACTTCTCAAAAGTCGCTCGCCTATCTGGCCCATCTCATCAATTAGAAGTGGCGAAGTCCTTGGGACACAGGCGCGGCATGTCTGATCAATCTCCCGTCAATGTCCAGGGCCTCCACTGTCCAACTTCTTGACCTTATCATTGGATGCACAGTCAAACCCCTCAAATTGAGGCAAATCGCCCCCAGTGTTCAACCCCCTGGATGCTGGAAAGGTCGAGTCAAGGTCCATCCAATGTTCATTGTCTCGTGTGAGAATACTTTGGTAGGCTTTCCATTCCTCCGGCTATTCTGATGCTTAGTAGCAAAGGTTACACACTGCAGTCGAGGCTTGCTGATTTTGGCGTCATCGATCATATTTTTATGGTTAAAACGATTCCGATGACTATGGCAGCGCCCGATTGTTGATTTCTGCAGCGTCAATCCATCCAGAGATATAGTATGCAATCGACACTGCAAGAGTGACTGCTTTCCTGCCCTTTCCCTCCCTCCGTTCGACTTGATATGGGACTGCTGCGTTTCTTTAGAAAGGCAACAACAGTGAACGTCGATCGCCCTAATAACCGAGCAACCACGCTACACTCAGAACACCAGGTCGGCCTTCTCGTGACGTCGGAGCTAGACAAAGCCCTGGAAGACTGCAAATCGAGAGTTGAAGGCATATCGAAGCGATGCCGAGCCAAGAACCAGAAGTTTAGGTGAGGGTCTTGCTTTCAACCTGAGTAGAGTCCTGCGCTGATCAAGTTGTAGAGACATTGAATTCGACCTCGAGAACGACCGCACGATGTGTTTATACGGCGTAGATACCGATAATCCAAGGGAACGGTACGCGCCATCGGACGTCCGACGCGTGTCGCAAATATTCAGCAAGCCTCAATTTTTTGTCGGCACCACGGGTGTCAATTCTATCGTCCGAGGCGGCCTTGGGGATTGTTGGTTCCTCTCCGCTTTGTCAATGATTTCCGCAGCCAGCGGTATAATTGAGAAGTCTTGTGTTGCTGTCAGTGTTCCACTTATCGTCTGTTCGCACCGAATGACCTGCCATTTATTTAGCGTGACGAAGTCGTTGGTGTCTACGGGTTCGTCTTCTTCCGTGACTCGCGCTGGGTCCCTGTTATCATAGACGAGTATATTATCCAATCGTTTGGTTTTCCGAGCAATACATTGATTGCAGACATCGCAGCATGCTATTCACATCCATTCCCAAGTTTGAAGCGCTCGGACCGATGGAGAAGCACCTCTACCACTACAATAAGGACGATTATAACAAGCTTGCTCGAAAGGGAAATAAAACACTCTACTTTTCCAAATCTGGCGCAGAAGGAGAGACTTGGGTTCCACTCATCGAGAAGGCGTACGCGAAATTGCATGGCGATTACATTTCTTTGTGCGGAGGTGAAGCCAGCGAAGCCGTTGAGGACTTGACTGGGTAACCATCTTGTCATCTGTTCAACAGGAAATTTCTCTTATCATCCCCACCCATCCTTTTTGCAGCGGCGTGGCAACATTAATTCCTATCAAGGTACTGGGCCAACCATTTCTCCGTTTTTGTTGGTCCTGACTACTATTTGCTCAGGATATCCTTGACACCGACAAATTTTGGCGTGAAGAATTGTCCAAGGTTAATGTTGACCGACTCTTTGGCTGTGCTTTCATCGCTCTTGATGGCACTCGAAGCGGGCAAGCATATGTACACATCAACGGTCTATATGGCGGTCAGATCTATTCCATTCTTCGAGCGGTAGAAGTAAAAGGGAAACGCTTTGTTGTTCTGCGCAATTCATGGGGTCGTTCGGAATGGACAGGGCCTTGGTCATGTAGACCTGATACTGGTCCTGGTTCAGAACACGAAGGATTCTCGATTCTACGCCGATTCCTTCGAGACAGGCTGCGAAAGGCAGAATAAAAAGGGTGAAAAGAAAGCACAAAGGTCCTCGCGACCTTCTGCAACTCGACTCGACTCAAACTCAAACTCGAAAGCACTCGGGCTTTCCTCGACGATACGGATGGATGATGATGAAGATTCCTTTTTCCCCTTCTACCTACGTATGGTAGAAGATTATATACTCTACTTTGTCGTACGTACGAAACACTGTTGCTACCTCGGAAGATACCGAAACGACTCCTAATCCCACATTCTGGCCGTACCCCATACACCACCCCTACAGTCAGATGGATCTAAGGAATGGACGCCGGAGTGGCTACAGATCCTTCCTGAATTAGGTCATGTATTTGGAGATGATGGACAGTTTGTGATGGAATGTAAGAGGCTTCTATTTCTTTCCCTGGATGATTGGCGCGGCTCATCCTTCGCGATGTTCCAGATAGCGACTTCTTGGAAACTTGGGAAGAAATCGACCGTACACTTCTATTTGATGACACATGGGTCATGTCATCGCAGTGGCTCCGCGTGGTAGCTAAGGCTCTTCCTTCAGCATGGACTTACGGTGACGTTTCATGTCAGCCCTCCAAATTTTACCGGTGATATTGTACTGAAGTATCACACCTCATAGTTACCTTCACTATTCCTGAAGGAACCCCCGCCATCGTTGTTCTTTCCAAGCTTGATGACCGATACTTCGATGATATCTCCGGTCGCTACTTGTGGTCATTTGACTTTGTCCTCTTCAAGGCTGGAGAGCCGGAAGTGCTGGCGGAGTCGTCCCATGCACAGCTTTGGCTGAGGAGTGCCAATGTAGAAGTGGAATTGGAAGCAGGCGACTACATTGTTCACGTAAGCTTGAGCCATCTTATATTATACTTGTCTCTCGGCTAATCCCTCGAATTCTGGTCTGTAGGTCCGCCTTGATAGGAGGTACCATCGAAACGCGGTACATCACATTCCTTCTACTCTATTCAACCCCCGATGAATCCTTGCTTTTATAGGGATATGCCTACCACCTTGATAAACAAACTAACACCCGTAAGCTAGGCCGAATGCTGACCCAGCTTGCTGTTGGCCAGACGATTGCATCTAGTGGGTACCCCTCTGATTCCCAAGCTCAAGACTCTTCGCTCACACCCTGCGAACCTACAGATATAAACCCAAAGCTCGTATCAATTTAAATCGTGCTACTACGCCCTCCATTAACTGAGGTTTTCTAGGGCGCAGAATTATTATCTACCGGAGGCTTTGGGTGAATTAGCGGGTAGGGATTTAGAATCGTTCCTCACCGAAAGACGGATTCACGAGTTGGAAGCCAACAAGAAAGTTGGCGAAGGGAAGGAGACAGCTACGCTTCATAGCCCCGCCGTCACCATTGCCACCAATTCCAAAGAGCCGAATATGGTGGTCGATCCTGTCCTGAAGACGGAGGAAAGAAAACCCAAGTCGATGGAAGTAACACAAAAATAGCAAAGGAAGACGAGAAGCTATTCGACCGGGGAGGACGGCCTCAAGGCAACAAACAAAGGGTTGCTCAATCCGAATTGGTTGCTCAAGCAAATGCCAGCGGACTTCCTATATTCAAATTCAACGACGAGGCTGCGAAATCCAATTCTGGATCCCATCCTCAGATGGGTTTCACGGTGAATGAAGGCAAGGCGGACGATGACGACAGCTCGGATTACTTCATTGACGAGGATGATGCAGTTTTCTTGGGTCTTCGTGTGTACACAAAACGATCAGCACCAGCTGTGGTGAAAGGCCAGGTGTGATACCAATTTGAGGAGTCGCATCCACACCCTGTTATAGGCTAGGTATAAAGACTTTGTCATTCAACCAATGAAATGTAACATGTACGGAAACAGATATGTAAAGCATCGAACCGATAAAAGTTCAATCAAAGCTAAGCTAGTAAAAAGCATGTCTATGTCTCTCCATAAGCTCCCAAGTGACCGTGTCCATCCACCCATCCATGCCCCCATTCCTTTCTTCAAAATAGTCCCACATAGCCTCCGGAATTTTTGCGCGTGTCATCACGAATGTATCGACATTCTCGCCATAATGATCACGTTGCTCGATGATCGTCTTCAGTCTCTCAAACTGTGCCTGGGAGAATTCTGCGGCGTAGTGAATTTGGATGTCCGTGAGGAATGGAAAGAGGAAGGGCTCGGTCGAGGGGTGCTCGTTGTATAGCACATCGAGTAGCGCGTCTGTCTGAAAGTTGAGGATTTGAAAGGACGAGATATTGGTGAACGAGGGCAAGAGAGTGCACCAGGCCTCGGCACAAATGGGTGTAATGGCTATGATGAGGACGGTCGCGGAAGACAAAGGAAGGCATGTACAAAGGCGTAAGTACGCTGGCGTGATGCTCAATGTCGGAGTCACGAGGTGGGCAAACTTGATGCTGTACTCCCCTCGTTTCCCCGTCGACACGCTAAGACTGATAATTCCATCAAAGGAGATGTCAATTGTATGTGCTCTAGAGGTAACAGACTCCTTGAGTTGAGTCCAAGCATCCTCGATGACAGTTAAGTCACATAACGGGGCCTGAGTAGATTGAGGCGAGTTTGTTCGAGAAACGAGATGAAGATCGAGCGACTTCGGGAAAATAATGGATTGCAATATCCGGGCTTGCTGGGGATCATTCATTGAGAGGTTTAGGCGACGAAGGGATGGTAATGCAACCCGAATTTTCTTTGGGCATGTACCAGATGTGACGCCGAGAGGATACTCTGGCTTGTCGGAGAGGGTCCTAGCTTCAACATGGTTGACATTAGGCATGCTGTGCAACGCTGCGAGGAGCCAGTCAACGGTGAGAAGGGGGGAAACCACCTCAAGACGGAAAAGTGATGTCATGTTAGGTAGAGGTGCAGGAACGAAGACATTGTAAAGGGATAGGGATTTCAGAGCGAGCACTTCGCGCCAAAGCATTGTGTTGTCGATGATGCAAGGGTCACTATTACTGTCCAGGTGAAGCGTCTCGAGCTGCGGCGCTGAAACCTTGGAGAAAGGTGACAGTAGTCGGACAAGTTCTTCTGAAGAAACGGAAGTAACGAAGAGTTCATGGATTCTGCTACTATCTGCTGCCTTCTCCGCAAGTGCCCAACGCCTATCGGGTTCAGACCTAGCCGCGTGTCCATCGAAGTCAATGTTTAGAGGAGCCTTTTTGGAACGCTCGAAAGCCTCCTCGGCCCTAGTGAGGTCGTCCCAGTGGATGAAGGCCCAGAGCCTCGGCGTGTCCAATGCCACTTGACGCCAATGACGACAGACCGCTGCAACATAGTACCACTTTTTGCGCTGTTGCGTGTATGACCAGTCGGACTTTGACGGGGGTTTCCTGCTCAGAAAGATTTGGGACAGTATTTCCCTGGGGAGAGTGTTGATTCGAGGAATCGGAGACGACTGCGTTGAACTTGTGTGCCTCGGCTGTGTCAAATCACAACAGAAGATACGTATGTGAGTCAAGGAGGAATCAAGTAATGAGTGACGTCGATGAGGACTTACCTTGCTCATCTCGTGCCAGCGAAAAATGGTGGTGGAGGTCCGTTTCCGATTCGGGGGCAATCATTCGGAGGCATTATGCTTTGAGGCAGGCCGTCAGCAAGAAGCGCAAGCGCTTGATGTTCCGCGGGTGGTCAGGCTTCCGGGGACCTTTTTGTACCATCGACGCTACCCCCTTTCCAGTGTCTCCTCGATCTTCTCAAATGTCGTTCGCAATCACCACTAAGAAAAGACTCGTTACGCCAGTCCGAGTCGGCTTGACAGTTTTTTCATAGCCAGCTATACTTGTGTACTCTACGAATAATGGGTGCAGAGCGAGATACGATGCATCAAAACGAGTCAAAGGCATATCTGTACCTATCCATAAGCTCCCAAGTTATTGTCTCCGTCCATCCATCCATATCTTCGTTCCTCTTCTCGAAATACTTCCACATATCACCCGGTATCTTTGCGTTTGTCAGAACGAAACTATCAATTCTCTCGCCGTAATCGTCACGTTGCTCCACGATCGTCTTCAACCTTTCAAACTGCACCGTGGAGAATTCTGCCTCGTAGTCGATTTGGATAACCTCGAGGCGAGGGAAGACGAAGGGCGCGGTGGATGGATCAGCGTTGTATAGCACATCGAGTAGGGCATCCGTTTCAAAATCGGAAACTTGGAGGCGAGTAACATTTATGAAGGAGGGGAAGATTGAACGCCATGCTTCGGCGTACTCGGAGGCAATGGTGATGGTGAGAACAGTGGCTGCTGACAATGGAAGGCTTTGACAGAGGCGTACATATGCTGGTGTGGTACTCAGCGAAGGTCGATCTAGGTATGTGAACTTGATGATGTACTTCTTCCTTCTCTTCGTTGACACTTCAAGGACGAAAATGCCACTATAAGTTATATCGATTATGTGCGTTCTGGAGCTGAGAGACTCTTTGAGGGACGCCCATGCATTCCGGATGACTGCAAAATCGCACGGAGCAGTTTGCGGAGATGGAGGTGAGTCTGACCTAGCAAGAAGATGAAGATCAAGGGTCTTTGGGAAGCCAATGCACTGTAAGATTCGGGCTTGTCTAAGGTCGACGATTGAAATGTCTAGGTGGCGAAGGGATGGTAGTACAATTTGGGGTTCCTCTGCGCAAGGACCGGACGTGATGCCGGGGGGATAGTTAGGCTCATCTGAGAGTGTCTTCGCTTCAACATGGTTGACGTTTGGCATATTTCGTAGGGCTTCAAGAAGCCAACCAACCGTGAGGAGTGGAGAAGCCACATTGAATTTGGATAGAGTCGCAAAGTTCGGTAGCGGGGCTGGGACGAAGACGCCGTGGAGGTCTAAGGTTCGCAGAACTGGCATCTCCTGCCAAATCATTGCACTGGGTATGACGCAAGGGTCAACGTCGTATGAATGCCGTACGCCGGAGAAGGAGAGACTTTCTAGTTGTGGTGCAATGGCCTTTGAGAAAGGTGAAAGAAACCGGGCAAACTCTTCTGGTGTAAACGAGCTGACCAAGATGTCGTGGATTCGGCTGCTATCCGCCAGCTTTTTCGCAAGAGCCCACCGCCTATCACTCCTATTCAAGTGTCCATCGAGATAAAGATCTAGAGGAGCACTCTTTGAACGCTCAAAGGCCTCCTCAGCCCTGGCGACGTTGTACCAATTGATGGATGCCCAAAGCCTTGGAGTATCCAACGACACTTGACGCCAATGACGACAAACCGCTGCAACAGCATACCACTTTTGCTGTTGCTCTGAAAATGGCCAGAGATTTATAGACGGTGGTTCCCTGCTGAGGAATATTTTGGAGAGTATTTCCTCAGGAATCATATTGATTCGAGGTACTGGAGATGACTTCAGAGTATAGGGGTTAGATGAATGGGCGGAAGGAATAGTTGAAGCTTGATATGAGTAAAGTAGGATCGTCGTAGCCAAAAGGTACTCACCATGTTGGTGTTTTACCAGCATAAGCCAACTCGTGGTCGAGGTCTAAAAACTGGGTAAATTTGTTGCAAATTTGACGGTCATTTTCGATGTCAGGGAAGAGCGCTCAGCACTCAGTTCCGGCAACAACCAAGCAACAACAAAGCATTGGACTACGTTCGAAAATATGCGTGATGAATAATATATCAGCTGGTCTAGCTCCCAAAAATTCTAATAACTCATCTCTCTCTTCGGATAGCAAAAAGGTAGAACAGCAGCCCAAGAATTATAACATCCTACAAATTATTCAGAAATTCAGCCGATTATCAGAGATCCCAACTGCAAGTACAACCTTACCGATATCCAAGACAAGAAAGAGAGTACCAATTCAAGTGAGAAACAGACTGGCGCCTGGATGCCCTTCCTTCTCAGATTGGTAGCATCGGGATTCCGTACGCTTAGTCGTAGACGCGTTTGTGATTCGATGAGAATCCACTGAAGTCATCGCGAAGGCCGAGGCCATCAGCACCGCTTGCTGGCTCATGTACCACTGGCTCCAGGACGGAGCGAAAACGTCTTGTCTGGCTTCTGGCCCCTGCGTCCACTTATCTTGACCGTCCGCCTTACTACTGAGAGTCACCATCCGATTCAGGTCATGCGCGATAGGATAAGGGTTTTCGCCGGAGGATTCCTGGATTCGCGTTGGTGACGTTGTCGTGGGAGGGGTCTGGGCTTGAGGGGACGAACCGCGCTGGGCTTTTATGCGAGGTTGACGCTTTGCCTTAGCTTTAGCTTTGGGTGCCTTCCGTGTGACCTTGGGAGTTGGTGGCATCGTCAACAGTGGCGTCTGGATCGTTGGTACACAACACGGAGGCTGAAGAGGGGAAGTTGGGTCAGGATCGAAGGTTGAAGGCTGAGATTGGACTGCCGCATGCGACTGAGCAGTCTGAGCTCCCTCAGAGGTTTCAGAGGTAGCGATGGCGTGAGCCCCTTGATCCACGCCAACGTGCGATTGATGTACGACTGGAACGGAAGACTCGTGCGACGCCTCTGTTGGTGGGGTTTGTAATTCATCTGGAGCTTGCTCGAGCGCAAGGAAGGAAGGAACATTCAGCGGTGATGCCATTCTCTCAGAAAATGGCGACGGTGTGAGTAGCGTCAATGGGAGGAAAGGTAGAGCTACGGGCGGAGGGGGATGAGAGGGGCGAAAGGGGATAGGAGAAGGATAAAATGTGATTTTTCTTGGGCGGCAGGGAATGGGAGCATAAATTTTATGATGCTTGGTAATGATATTCACGCGTAAATCATTGACTGTCCCATATGCGCCGACTTTCTTGACTGGTTCAGCTGCAGGAGCCGTGTCTGTCTCCGTGTTTGCATTTGTAGGTACTTGGTCTTGATTACTTGCGGGCAGTGTAGAGGCAGAGTGCGGACGTTCCACCACTGTGAGACATGTTGAGTATGAACAGGAGTCACTGAATAAGAGGAACAGCTACCTTGGGGTGGATCCAAGGCCATGGCCTGAGAAGCTTGTCCATTTTCTGCCATCTCAGTCTCGCATTGCACATCGTTGTTTTCTAAAGGTCCCTCTGTCGGACCTAGTTGATTGTCTTTTGACGTCGAGTCCGACATGGATTTTTCCGCTGGGTCGTCACTGGAGATAGTAGACGGCTCGGTGTCAGCCTGTACTCCCCCTGACAGCAAGGTAGCTATTCAGCACAACGATACGGACAAAGTGGAGGGAAGGACTCAACCAACCTAGCGTGGAGTTTGAGGGAGAGTCGTCTCTTGACTCATTTTGTTGTGTACGCGTGTACTTGCTGATTGATTGCACTTCCTTGTATAAGAGGTGTTTATCTGCATCTGCGTGGTAGGACCGTGCGATAAGTCTGGGAGTGTTTAGAATGTCTTGGGGGTGTTTTAGGCGGCGACGCTTTGCTGGAGGTTCGGTGACCTCCTTTGTTGGTTTTCTCGCCGCGTAAGGGAGGTAGGAAGGATGTGGGCGGGGATTGGTCTTTGATCTGGTTCGCATTGGACTCCGGAATCGTTTGATGGTATGTATCTCTTCGGTGCCGATGGTCGCAGACGAGGTAGTGCTCGCTGTTGGTGAACAAGGCGTGGATATGTCAGATAGACAATCGTGAGCAATCTCAAGAACTGATGTCGATGGTGTAGGGTCTTTAACAAGAGAATTCGGAGAAATCGTCTCCTGTGGATCGCCTGCGCTTGGACGTTGGACTGAAGGTGGTTTGAAAGTGGCAGATTCCGAGGAGAAGCAAGGTGGGTTCGAGTTAGAGCCACTCCCAACGGGACCTTCGACGTCTGCAGCCCGACCGTCGAAAGCAGCCCAGTCTCTGGACGTGAACTCCAAATTAAGAGGCTCTTCCAGGTAGCTTGGGCTATAAAAGTTGGCTTCGGAGGCGGCATCACCTGTCTCTTGACATGAAAAGAGCAGAGGACCCTCCATTTCAACGCCGCCCACGGTGTTGATGGGATGTATTGCATGGGCCGCGTCGAGATTGTCTCGCCTTGAGGTGGGATCGGAGAGGTGTATGGACCAGATATCGCTTGTATTTGCCGCCGTAGGCTTCATGGTGTTGAAAGACAGACCACGGCCGAGGTCGACGTGGTAGTACCCTTTCTGGATGGCCAACCACTTGAAATTCCAAAAAAGAAGCTCATCATTGTTATGGCAAACTTGTTGGTTAAGCTTTCGGGGCCAATAAGCACTATAAATACGAGCATGGGGTGGACTTTTTCCGATCCTTCAGACTCCATTTTGGCCTAGAAAACTTGCATATGAGCCAAGATATCATCCCACACCAGAAAAAAGAACAGAGGGATCAAAAAGGATCCCACCTAGACTGAATACATACTTATTCTACATCCAAACGACAGGCACATCCGGACAAGCTCAAATCCTGGTCAGTAATTCCAGGTATCTACATAGTAGAGAAGCAGTAAAATAAGCATGACGTAGCGCAATATGTTTGCACGGTGAGGGGAAATAGCGTGTTTGGGAGGCCGCGCGAAAGCACTGGGATAGCGAATGCGAGGAGCATGCTTAGTGGCCTGTTTCGCGATACTATTAGTCATCAACCTTGGAGCGTAATTGATGCGAGCTGGAATATGTGAGTTAGGTGAGGAAAAGGACGGATAAATGCAGATACTGACGACGCTAGTGTATGGGTATTCCTCGTGTGGAATCGGACTTCCGGATGTCACAAGCGCGAAACCTACAGAAATATTGAAACGGATAATTTCTTGGATTACGAAAGGAGTAAGTACTACCTTGTAGATCGGCGAACTGGAGGATATTGAGGAATCGAAGGATCCCTCTATTTGGCGTTTCCGGATCCAAGGGTGAAAGGATCGAGCATCATTTCGGCAGTCTCTACGGTCTGAAGCCAACGTCAGCGATAATCTCAACCCAGTCAAATTTGCACGGGTTCCGAGAAGAACAGACTTGCCTTGGATTGCTGGAATTGTTCTGTCCTCCCACACCTCGAATCCGATGATAGTATCTCTCGGAGGCTGCTGAAGATTCAGAAGCAAGCTGATCAAGTGTAAATTGAGTGTGCACTGGGTGGTCGCTTTCATTAGCAGGACGTTCGCAAGTGGTGCGATGGCCGTGAATTTGAAACTGAAAACAGGGTGGAGAGGGTAGCAGCGATCACAAAAGGATATTTCAATTCCGAGCCAAGTGACGGGAAATACATAGCACAGTGGGCGATTGGGCTGTGACTTTGAGGCAAAGTTGGATGGCTTGGTTCAACTCGGAGGAGCAGCCACGGGCGCCTCACGGATTTCTGCGTGACCCTCTTTCACTCCTATTTACTTGCCCTTTGCCTAAGCCTTCCACACAGGTGAATCGTGCGATGCTCAGCAGATGAATTATTCTAGAGTTAGAAAACGGTTTGATTAGCCGAGAAGTACAAGAAGTATAGACGCTACAACAGGGGAGTAAGTTTTCTGGGGGGCGAAGCGTGGTCCAAGGTGAGATTAGGGCATCTTCAAGACAAACGGAAGGCGCACGGGAAACTTCGAACGATGCTGCATACCCTCTCTCTACCGGGGCGAAAATCCTCCCCCTTCATCCCACAGAATCACAAAGATTTGCTAGTCAATGTGAATGTTTGACCGCGTCTTGACATGTCCACCCAAACCTCTCGACAAACTCCCGCGAGAAGACGATGCAGGATAGCCGTCAAGGGAGCGCTCCCCCGGTAAAAACCGACAAGATGTTGACTCCAGGTGCAAGCGCCTCCTACAAGGATCCCCATTGCTCACACCCTTCTGCCAGCCTCCCCATTGACTACCTGGACAACGTCGACAAGCTAAGAAGGAGGACACCACAGCTAATCCGGGCAACCCAGCCGAATCCCATGCATTGAACCTCCCACGGGGATGAGAACGCATGGAAAAGCTTTGGTCATGCTCAACCGGACCCACTGAGATACTCGAGAGGAAGGATGGACATGGCGGTAAGGAAGAAAGAGAGGTGTGAGGAATGGGAGGGTATATATAGGGTTTCGCTTCTTTGGCCCCTGTATGAGTGGGTTAGGGATGCCAGTCTTTCAATGGCTGTGGTGCGGGTGGATGGACTTGACATTTTCCTTCCGTGACGTTTCTTCCTTTCATGACAGGCTGTTATCGGTAGTGCTAGAGCTCCGAGTACCAGAGAATTGACGTATAGCTCAGATCGCCCAGCGAGGTGGGGAATCGCGACGAAGTACAAGACATGTCAGAGCAAGAACATAATGTAGACCTTCGAGGAACACGAGAACTAGTTAGAAACGTGAGACAAGGAGCCTTAGATGGTATAGCAATTGAAATAGCTAGCGGAGAAGGTCAGACAATGCGCTATGAATGAATAAGGGGAAACAAACCTCGCCAGTAAAGAGACATCGATTGCCCACTTCCTTCCTGCCTGGGCAGATATCCTCTCCCAACAAGTGAAAAAGTTAAGCACTTGACCACGTCTTGAGGTATTGACACAGCAACTCGAGACAAGCTACGCAAGTAGGGGATGCAGGAAAGACATCAATGAAGACGCGCATACTGAGGCTCCAGAGTCGTTAGAACGTCCAGGATGAGATGAAAATCGCGCGCGAAGACGCATAAGTTCTACTATACGAGCAAGATATCAGTGTGTACTCTACCAAAAAAAGATCAGGAGTCAATTTCCAAGTTCTCGGACCAACCAGCAAATTTCCTGATCGACTCCTCCATAACCATGTTCTTTGCATGGAACAAGTCGACGACCTTCTGTCCCAAGGGAAAATACAGTGGGATTTCGTCTAGTTGGCTCAACTCGTATACCTTCATCACGGCCTTTGCTGCGTCGCCTTGATATGGTGAGCCTTTGCCAACTCGCTGGTGCATTTGGTATGCCAAGAGACCGGGGTTGTTATACGCTGGGTGAAGTGGAAAATGGGGCAGCGCTTCATCGTAGGTCCCCATGCGAGTGTTGAACGCGCCGAGCTGAATCAGAGAAACCTAATGAGGGGGAAAGCCGTCAAAGAGAAGGTCAGACGAGGATGGTACAATATGCGTATTCACCTTGATGTTCCATGCGGGATCGAGCTCTGCGACCAACGATTCTGTCAGGCCTTCGAGCGCTGTGAAACTTGAGTCCTCGAATGTCACGAGTGGACACAGGCAGGGGCGTACCATGTTTACTAGTGAGAGAAATTGAAGGTGTCCGATGAGTGCAACTGTCAAAACATAGCGACCAAATCTAAACTGACCTTGCCGCGTAAAACCCAGCACCAGGCAATCCGACCTGCCCAAGGGCGGAGCTAACATTCAAAAGCAATCCTCCTTCGCCCCGTGGATTGATGTCTCTGAACACCCGAACAGCTTCAGCTGCGACGCGTCCTGCACCCCAAAAATTCACTTCGAACAATGCCCTCGCAGCACCTTCTTGCTCTTGAACTTCGACTTCGGCAAGTAATGCGAGGCCGGCATTATTGAACACCACATCGACGCGTCCGAATTTATCCACAGCGCCTTCGAACGCGGATAGGATGTCGTCTTTCTTGGTAACATCGCATTTCAGAACAAGCAGTCGGTCGGAGGGATACCTTCCAAGGAGGTCCTGGAGGGTTTCAAGGTTTCGAGCCGTCGCAACCGCGATCTCTCCCTTCTCGAGAACGAATTCCGTGGTTAGCCGACCAAAACCAGTCGATGCGCCAGTGACTAGGAAAAACAGATGAATGTCGTCTTAGAACCACGAGAAAAATAGAAGAGCTCACTAAACCAGACGCGTCTCTTAGCCACCATCGCTACTCGTTCAATGGTAGCAGTGTAGGTTGCAAGTGGGGGTTAGGCTCAGTTTACTAGGCCATCTGCGTTTGATGGGTATCATGATATATGATAATGTCGTATCCACAGATTGGTCTTGCAATAGAGTTGAGATAAGTTCCAAGAATAGCTGCCATCGGCGCATCAGCGCCGTATTTTCCAGAGATGTGAGTGGGCGTTCGATCCACTGGCAAGGGGAAGGTAAGTAAAAGACAGGTGAAGAATGGGCACAGAAGCTGCGAAGTCGGGGTACTGACTGGGTACTGATCAAGAGTTCAGTTAGGCGCTCACCAAGCGCTCACCCAACGATAACCAAGGAGCACAGAACACAAGGTGAAGCAGCAACGTAGGATTTATTTGCTACTTCTTGAGTACAGCATAATAAACAACAGCATCTCTGTGATACATCCCACAGGGTATAAATAAGGCGATACACAAGAGATTGTGGTTAGTTTTCTTTTGGGAATACAGGACTTAAAGGAACGAAGCCAAGGGAGATCCAGTCTCCACTTGATATTTAGAGGCATTGAGAGTACCCTATGGTGAATGTTGTCAGTATGTCATAGCGGTGAAGGAAGAGTAGGTAGCTTACAGGGGTTGATCTCAGTGCAGGTAGTGCCGGCAGCGCACTGGGTGGGTCCAGTGTAGTTGTTACCTACCAATCAATGAGTACCACCTTTCGGAGACGATGCCAAAATTTGAGCACTTACCACCGCATTGTCCCCATTGAGGAACGGTAGCACCAGTGGGGCCGGGGCCAGCAGAGCTAGAGCTCGAGGAGGTGGGGGTGCTAGAAGGCACCGAGGAGCTGGAAGAAGAAACGGGGGGCTGAGATCCGCCGCTGAAGGTAGAGCCGATGGTTCCAATCTTGAGGTTGGAGAAAGTAACGGAGGCGTTGGGGTACTGAGCCTCAACTTCATCGGGAACACCAGAGGTGGTGGCGCACTCGCCGCGAGAAACACCTGGCTCAGATGGGCTCTTGTCGAGAGGGAAGTCACTGTCGAGCCAGAGCATGTGGGCGCCGTGGTCGCTCCAGAGACTCATAGCGAGAACCATCTGAGCGAGGGATTGACCCATCTTGGCACCGGCACCGTTGAGGTTGTAGTAGTGGTTGTCACCGAAGAGGTTCTTCTGGTCAACGCAGAAATCGTCGGTGATGGAATCGTACTGGCTGAGTTCAGGGAAGGTGGAAGATGGGTTGTCGTAGACGACGCCGTTCTGAACGTACTTGCGACGGAT
This sequence comes from Pleurotus salmoneostramineus, assembly GCA_002583695.1. Classification (NCBI taxonomy): domain Eukaryota; kingdom Fungi; phylum Basidiomycota; class Agaricomycetes; order Agaricales; family Pleurotaceae; genus Pleurotus; species Pleurotus salmoneostramineus. The sequence goes on along the minus strand of BEWF01000537.1, from coordinate 87,433 downwards.
TTCAACGAGGGTACCGGTGTCGCTGTTGTCGTGGGTGAAGAATCTGTAGTTCATGATGTCAGCGAGGTGGTATGTATAGTATGCGCAGAGGTACATACTGAGTAATGACAGTCATCTTCTGGTTGGTGTCCACAGTCTTCCCAAGACCGTAGAAAGATTGATCGCCCATACGGAAGGGGTTGAAATCACAACCATCCTTGTCACAAACACCATCGTATCGGTTAGGACCGTCACCGCACTCCAAGCCTTCGCAGCGGTAAAGTCCAGGGTCACGGCAAACGTGGGGGGTGTAGGCGGTAGCCATAGAGTTAGCCTCCCAAATATCCATCTCAGCACAGCAAGCTCCGTAGCGACCGTTTCCGGCGTTGGGATCGGTATCAGAGGGGTTCCAGTCAAGAACGTTGGCCTTGAAGAAGAATAGAATTAACATTGTACAAGACGGAAACGGGAGAAGGAGTACATACCTCGCCATTGATCCACTTCATGTCGTGAGGGCATTGAGCATCACAGTAACCAGTTCCGTAGCGAGCACCGGCCTAAGAAGGAAAGCATCTCAGCTATCGAAAAGGTGCATAAAAGTCATGAAAAACTGACGTTGTTGCCAGCGTAGGCGGCCTTTCCACCATCCTGGGGCATCTCAGAGAAGTAGAGAGCGCCGTTGAGACCGCAGGGGATGTTGGAAACATCGACATCGAAGGTGAACTCCTTGTTCAACAAGTTGAACATGTAGTAGTTGTCGGTGTCGTCCATGAGATAGACACGAGAGCCGACGTTACGGGAGTTGGGGCCCTGGGTGACAAAGCGGAGGGTAAGGGCATCACCAGTGGTGGTGATACCGTAAGTGCCAGAGTAGTCAGCACCGTCAACGGCACAGTTGGAGGCACAAGTGGTGGGGTCCGGGCAGAGGGCGGTGTTCCATTCACTTCCAGTGTAGCAGTTCTGGAATGATAATTAGATCGAGCTGAAAAGGTTGTTTCAAAAAGCATGCAAATACTCACAGTACCGCTGGAGTGAGTCCAGCGCCAGTTGGAGTCGAGGACGACCGACTTTTGACGAGTGACGCAACCGCTGGCGGTACATTCCTGGATGGAAATGGGAGGGTGGTTTTCAGCCTGCAAGGTACCGACTTGTTGACCGAGGACGGCGGCGGCGAAGGTGAAGGCAATAAGAGCAGACTTGCGGAACATTTTGACTGAGATGTGAGGAACCGATTGAACCAAGGCTTGTAAGAGCGAGTTGGTGATGAGACCGATGTCGACTCTCAACGAATTCTGGGGTTTATATACCACGAACCCGGAAAATATCTGGCAGGCTGAGGCAGTATTTTCGAGTCTGGTAGTCACACTCTGACTGGTGAGTCGGCATGTCAGAGTTTAGACCGAGAAGGTCCCGGAAGTCCCAAAGGCGACCAGAAGTATCGTCTCGGCGACCAGCTGCGTCGGCATCAAGGCCCTACGATGCACACACCTCGAGTCATGACTTTTCAACGATATAGAAAAGACGTGCAAAAGCCACTCGATAACGCAATGCCGCCCGACTTCCTTTGCGAGTATGTTGTCGGCCATCTAAGCAGGATCCTGGGGTATCTAAATCGAATAGCAAGCCTCAACTACTTTCCTGTGTCGAGAGCTGAGGTCTCGCCGAAGAGTCGCCGCCTAAAGAGAGACAAGACAAAATCAGCTCCACAACATAAGAAAAACGACGTTCTTGGAACGTACTACAAGTACTCCACCATTTCTAAGCCAAGGACTATGAACCTGCATTTCGGAAGTATTCCCCAAGCAAAGATGGACGTTGAGCTCCACCAAGGTGGTCGGCAACATTGGCATTGGGCATCTCAGAATCCGATGACCACTTGTTGGAGGATTGTTCATTACGTGGCGAGGAAATGGTTGCGATTTGAGAAGACTTGGATAGCGCAAAAACTACTCAGGATGTATGACAAAACAACTCCATCTCGGATAGAACCAAGATAGAACAGCACCTTGGCAAGTAATCAGTCCACCAAGCAGATTCAGATTCAGCATGTACTCACCAAAGCTCCAGTGTCGTTTGGGTATACGAAAAGCGCAGAGAACGACAGCGCAACAAGGCCAAGCCACCGAAGCACAACGCTGAACTGCCAACGGTGACGTACTGATCTTGCGCGAAGCATATTATCACCACACGGACGGTCGGCCTCGAGAATTACGCGTCCTTGTCATATTCGGTGTCGTCAGGTTATTGCTTATCGCCGTCTCAGTGCACAACGGACGTGGATTCCGGGGAAGGGGAAGAAGAAGGCTGGGCGCTGGCGCACTTCACTGTACTTCAGTTGTACTGACCCTGAGAAACATAGTTCCCACGACTTGAAACTGCACCAGGTCGGCCGTATCAACTCGAAATCCATCGTCATTCAGAAGTCCTCAAACCTTCTTGGTACATTTTCATTGCAATGTTTATTTGCTAGGGATTTTTACTTACCCATTCCCGAGCGGGTAGGGACATGGAATCGGTCGGGCTCGTTAATAAGGGACCTTGGACTGTACTCCTCAGAGGACCAGAGCGTCCAGAGTCCAGTCGGCCTAGTGGCGCATTCGCCGACATATAAACAACATAGAAATGCTGAAGACTTTGGTTTTGACTGGGTATGCTGTCGCCAACTGGTAGGCATCAGAATGTTATGCTAGCCATTCGACTAACCCATGGAATAGATGGCTAACAGCCTAAGATTGATATAAAAATCCCCGACAAGCAGGCTTGGGGTTCCCTTTCTCACCACCCACTTACAGTCTTGGACAATATCTCGAAATCAGACATAAATGAGGTCGCCACGGGTATGGCTAAGTGAATTTACGCCCGTTCTATGGATGTCCAAACGTTCATGACCCACTCATGTCGATATCTATCCTCTAGTCACCGGGGCTGCCACAGGATTCGGTCGACTGCTCACCGAGCTAGTCCTCGAGAACGGCGAGATCGCTATCGCAACTGCCCGGAAGCTTGAGGCCTTACAAGATTTGCATGGGAAGTACTCTTCGGACCAACTTCTCTTACTGAAGTGCGACGTCACAAAGAAGGAAGACGTTCCCTCCGTGTTCAAAGACGCGATTGCCAAGTTCGGCCGAGTTGATGTAGTGCTCAATAACGCTGGTACCGCAGTGCTGGCCGAAGTTGAGGTGCAGGAACAGGAAGACACGGCCAGATGGATGTTTGAAGTGAACTTTTGGGGCGCTGGACGTGTTGCTGCGGAGTCGGTGAGAGTCTTTAGGGACGAGAACCCCGCCGGCGTAGGAGGGCTGCTTTTGAACGTCAGCTCTGGTCTCGGTCAGTTCGGATGGGCCGCTGGAGGGTATTATACGGCTAGGTAAACACCTCACATCCTCCGATTTCATAATCCTGATGAAAGTTTCCGTAGCAAACATGGTATGTTACCTCTCGCTAGTCATCGGTACGTTTCTGACTTTCATCGAAAGCCCTAGAGGGCCTCATCGAATCCCTGGTAATGGAGCTGGAGCCGAAGTGGAATATCAGGGCGAGTAACACATCTCCATCCTCTGATATGTCCCTTACACTTTATCGCTACAGACCTCCCTCATTGAATTAGGTCCCTTCAACACCCGTATGGGTAAATATAGTGCCACGCCATCGTTCCCCATTCATCCGGCCTACAACAACCCCGAATCAATAACTTACCAAGCCCACCAAATGATTGGCAAGGGCTCACCACTTCAGGGTGATGCAACGAAAGCTGCGAAAAGGATATACGAGCTTAGCCAACTGGACGAAGTCCCATTGTACTTCCCGCTGAGTAGTCTTGTTGTGTATGGGCTACAGGAAAAGATGAAAACCGTCGGCGAGTCGATCGAGAAGTTTGCTAGTTGGTCCGAGGGCTTGGAAATTGAAGCTTGAAGCTTGAACGTTGAACGGTGCATGGCTTCCGTATCCTTTTCGGTAAAACCGTCGAGTACTCTCAGTCAGTTGTAGTCCAAGACTCCGTTGGTTATGAATCTTTCGATGTACATCCCCCTTTTCCTCAGGGGCACCAGACTTCATGCATTGCTCAGCTGAACGCGCTAAGGTGCACGACATTTTCAGTATGGATGTATCGGCGGTTGCAAGGAAGAACAGCAATGAGATTATACATGACTAATGCTACATGACCATGTATGGTCCGAGACGAAAACTCCGAGACCATGTGTCCATGTTGAGAGAGAGGCAATCCTACCGATAGCCTACATTGAAGATTGTTGAGCTTTGTTCTCTATCTGGTATCTGACTTGGCCATTGACGACCGCTGGCGCTGACTTGTTCGTGTAGACGCGAAGACCCAAGAATACCGCGTTTTCGTCCTCGTTATAGTGTTCCGCCGAGGAATCGCTTGAGGCGTCGTCGTCATCAGCGTCACCTTCTTCGCTTCCTTCCTCGTCCCCACTGCCTTCTTCGGCCGTCTCTGCAGAGGAAGACTCAGATTCTGAATCGGAATCAGCGTCGCTATCCTTCGCTTTCTCAGCCACTTTGGGTTCGGCGACATCACCGTCGGGTGTGGCAGTAGGGGGCTCGCTCGTCTCGACATCAGACTCAGCTTTCTTGTCTTGTGCATCCTCTACTTGAGGCTTCTCTTCAGCTTTGACTTTGTCGGCATGCTTCTCGTCCTTCTTGTCGCCATCTTCATCCTTTTCTTTGACTTCATCGCCAACTCCCTTGTCTTCGGCTTTCGTCCCTTCCTCCAGTTTGCTCTCCTCTTCCTTCCCAATGTCCTTCTCGTCCTTTTTCTTAGCTTCGGCATCAGTCGGTTTATCCCCAGCCTGAACACCCTCATCGACCTTCCCAAGGGGTGCACTAGAGTCTTCGATAACCACAACCGTCGGAGCGTCCATTACTGGCACTGGAGGGGCTTCAATGATGATGATATCAGGCTGAGGGTTCAGAGCTTGCTCCTTCTTCGCCCTCTTTGCAGCCTTCTCGTCTTCGATCTTCTGTCTTTCCGTGAGTATCGTCTTGAGGTCCCTTCCCGCTAGTTCGCTCAAAGACTCAGGTATATGATTTTTCTGCGTTCTACGGAAAGAAGGAAGTCAGCGGTTGACAATTGCATACTTTCAAGAGACTAACTTTGGGTTCACGTCTAGCGATTCAGTGTATGAGTAAGGGGCTATAACTTAGGGAAATCAGACGGCGCACTGGCAGCAATGGAACGGCCCATGGCTCGCTGTGTCTGCACTCGAGCCATTTTGCGTTTGTTGTTCTCTCTATCCAAGGCGTATAGGTATCCCTGCGATTAAAAGGTTAGCTAGGTCTCAAATACACAATGGCTGTCAAGTCGCACCGAATCTCGACGGTGCTTCCTATCTAGGCGGACCTAGAAGTAATAGAAGTCAGGGAAAGATCACAGGAGGACTACGAACACGTACATGGACGACATAGTCGCCAGCTTCCAGTTCCAATTCTACGTTGACGCTTCGCGACCAAAGCCGCGCGTGGGACGACTCAGCCAAGACCTCCGACTCTCCAGCTTTGAAAAGGACGAAGTTGAAGTTCCACCAGTAATTACCAGAGAGATCATCGAAGTATCGGTCGTCTAGCTTTGATAGAACGATGATGGCGGGCGTTCCTTCAGGGATAGTAAATGTAACTGGAGGCAAGCCAGGATGGATTCATTCAGGAGCAGAGTGAAGGGGAAGATATAAGAGGCGTACACGAAACATCGCCATAAGTCCAAGCTGATGGAAGAGCGTTGGCTTCCACACGGAGCCACTGTGACGACATGACCCATGTATCATCAAATAGAAGGGTACGGTCGATTTGTTCCCATGCATCCAAGAAGTCGCTATCTAGAACATCGCGAAGGATGAGCCACGCCAATCATCCAGGGAAAAATATAAAATCCTCTTACATTCCATTACAAACTGACCATCATCTCCGAAGACGTGACCTAATTCAGGAAGGATTTGTAACCACTCTGGCGTCCATTCCTTGGAACCATCTGACCAAGGACCTGTCCATTCGGAACGACCCCATGGATTGCGTAGAACAACGAAGCGTTTTCCCCTGCATTCGACCGCTCGAAGCACGGAGTAAGCATGACCACCGAATAAACCGTTGACTTGTACGTCTGCCTGGCCACTTCGAGCGGTGTCAAGGCTATCGAAGGCACAGCCGAAGAGTCGGTCGACGTTGGCCTTTGACAATTCTTCGTGCCAAAATTTGTCAATGTCGAGAATATCCTGGACAGGGTGAGTGATCAGGATTTATCAGCATAGAGAAGAAGATAGGATGCAGACCTTGGTGGGTATGATCGTTGCAACACCTCTACAATAAAAATAGGTGAAGTTAATGACGATAGATTTCATCTGAAACAAACCAGAAATAGGCTTACCCAGTCAGGTCCTCAACGGCTTCGCTGGCTTCGCCCCCACACAAAGACCCATAATCGCCATGCAATTTCGCGTAAGCCTTCTCAATTAGCGGTACCCAAGTTTCGCCCTCCGTCCCAGATTTGGCGAAGTAGAGCGTTTTATTTCCCCTGCGGGCAAGTTTGTTATACTCGTCCTTATTGTTGTGGTACAAGTGTTGTTCCGCTCGATTGAGCTCCTCGAACTTAGGGATGGATGTGAACAACATGCTAAAATTCAGGGTCAGATGAATCAATTGATCAATGCAGCATGGACTAAAAAGACGTACTCGTCGATGATGACGGGGACCCAGTAAGAGTCACGGAAGAAGACGAAGCCGTAGACCCCTACGACTTCATCACGCTGAGAATGAAGTCAATAATTGGCTTTATGGGACATTGGCGCAACGCTTACTGCGACACACGACTTCTCAATTAAACCCTGAGCGGTGGTCATCATAGACAGGGCAGATAGGAACCAGCAATCTCCCAGCCCACCCTGGACGATATCATTAGCGTCAGCGCCGTCAACGAAGAACTGAGGCTTGTTGAATATCTGAGTTACGCGTCGCACGTCTGACGGTGCGTACGACTCGCTTGGATTGTCCGTCTCCAAGCCATACAGACAGATTGTTGGATCGTTCTCGAGATCGAAATCAATGTCCCTAATCACCAGTCATCAACAATGTTCGAGTGAGAATCTGAGATGTGTAAGGGAGAGACCTACCGAAACTTCTGATTTTTGGCTCTGCATAGTTTAGAGATGCTCGCGACTCTTGATTTACATTCTTCTAACGCCTTGTCTAACTCCGAAGTGACAAGAAGGCCAGCCTGACGTTCTTGTTGTTTGAAGGTGCCTTTGCCTTTGGGAGTATCGACGTCCACGGCTTTTGTGAAGAAGCTGAAAAGTCCCATTACGAGTCAATCGGTGGTGTCAGTTCAAGGAGGAATCAGAAGGGAAAGCAGTTACTTATTGCAAGGTACATTGCGTGTCCTATATATCTGGAACGCACTATGGGCGCTTCAGAAACCGAGCGCTGCCATGGTCATCGGAGTTGTCTTCTCCTGTGTTGTCTTGTCGACGGTGTCAAACCCGCCAGTGATAGAGATGATATACTCTCAGATATCTGTCGGAAGGGATGATATGAGCATCATAGGAACATTGGACTGTAGAGAAAGTCTACAATTATGTTGGCACCGGGCACTCAGGCTACGTAGGAATGGGCCGAGGCTGCCACCGAGGTTGCCGTTGGCGTCCTAGATGCAGGGATGATCCTCAATGAAAGCTCCAGGAGGGTATCTGGGAGGTTGAACTCTGAGCGCAGGGTGGTGTTAGACAGAGATGACGGCAAGTTGATGGAAATCAAATGAACTTTTTCAAATTATGTGACCCAACGTCGCACGCCCCTGACGATCACCCTATCCTCCTCAGTGGCATCCAACGTTCATTTTGGGTCCAGAAAACCGGTTTCCGAGCCCTTGAGTGATTCTTAGGACGTCGGTAGATTTCAGCGTGTATGCTCTGCGCAACGTCAGAGGAATCGCTAGAACCAAGTTACAGTAGGTTGCGTCAATGTGATCAGGTACCATTGCTCAATTTCAACCATCATCATGAGGCCAGTGAAGCGGTCACAGATGTAGTGAGTAGTACTCGAGTGTATCTCCGTAGTTCTTCTAGAGCAGTCTTAGAGATGCTACATTTATGAAGACAAAGTTCTTGGATGCCAGGGTTGAGATCTGTGCGACGCGCTTTGACAACACTCAACAGGGTGTCTTCGTTCAACGATTGGACGGAGCAGTCGATGCCGTTGAGAGTGAGAAGAGTTATGTTGAGATTAGGGTCTAGAGCGACCACGAATCGTCGAAAAACTTCGTGGTCGCAGGCGACAAAGGACACCTTCATTTCGGGGACGTGAACAAACATGGAGAGGGAGAGAAGCTGCTCTTGATAGGTGGATGTAAACCGATGGGGAAACTCGAGCTTGAAGAATGCTCTTCGGTCGTTTGGGAGGTATAATTCGAGTTCTATCATCTTTCCCAAGAACGTCAGGGCGCCCCGTTGTATTGGAAGCTGCGAGCGAGCATCCACGAGATGTAGAATGTCGGCCAACCCATTGGGAGGATATCCAGCGCGATACCGCGCGAATACTCGACAAGAAATTGGAAAATCAAGAAATCTGAATAGCTTCGCATCTCCAAGATCTTGAAAGGTAATACTGAGCTCCCGAAGGCAAGGAAGAGACACCATGGACTGGTTTGGTGCCGGCGTATAATTGTTTTCGGATGAGACCATATCAACCCTCAGCGTGTCTAAGTTTGGCGTTCCTCGCAGGAGCCCAAGAAAACGTAGCACCGACAAGTTACGGCAGGCGTAACCCCGAAAGTCAATTTCGAGGTGCCGCAAAGAGGGAAGATTTGGGAGATCGGGAGATATCCAAGTACCTGTTAGCTGCAGGTAGCGAAGAGAAGGCATATGATCCCATATAATCCCTTTGGGTAGCTTGATGGGGTTCTGCAAGCTCACTTGTTCCAGAACCAGTTTCTGTAACTGTGGGACCGGACAAGTCGACATCAAGCAGAGGAATTGGTGCGTCACTTCCTGTACATGATATGGGCCGAATCGGACATGAAGCCCCTGGATTTTTTCGCTTACTGACGCGGCTAGCACATGAAACTTCTCGACGCAGTGTGGAGGGATGGAGTGCAAGTTGAAGTGAAGATGGAGTGGAGCACATTTCGACCTCTCGATCATGGTCTTAGTTGAATGCGGCGTTGTTACGAGGATATCTGCCCAGAAAGCAGGCGTGCTGAGGATGACCTCACGCCAGCGGTGGCAAACAATGGTCAGCCTCAGCCATGGCCGTCGAGGATCCGAGCATGATTGAACCTTCGCAGCAATCAATATTTCTCCAAGTATTTCGTCGGGAAGCCTACAAATTGGGCATTGAGAATTCCGCAGGATTTTCAAAGCTTGTATTGCTGCCTGGCGCTCCTTCGGTCCGTCGATAACGTCCGGAGAAATGAGGTTTACGAGGGTGCGGAACGTTTTGTACCGTGTGAGCCGATGAGGAGGGTGGGTTTCAAGTCTTTGGATTTCCTCGTCGATCTCGCTTTGAGCGAAAGACTTCGGTGGTAAGCGGCATTGCGACATCACCCAAACCAAACGTTGGACAAGCTGGAGCGTGGTCGTGACGGTCAAACTTAGTCTCCCGAAGCGAGAGCGCCCAAGATACAGCTTGGTTTCCAACTTTAGATGTGAAGTTGCTCCAATCTACTGGCTCTAAGTAATCATACCACCACACTGAGAAAAGTTCGAGCATGTTATAAATTGTAATTATCCTTGAGGGAGTGGGAACACGGTTTAGACCGCGGATGGCTTGCACCCCGAAAATGGTCTCCCCCTTCGGGGGAGCGTCGCGACGCGGCCGCCCTTGAGGATTTTCTGGTTTGTGTTCGTCGAGATCGTTCTCGTCGTCCTGCCACTCTGCGTGCTTGGACAGAAGCCATGCCGGCGTTGTAGTCGTTTTTGATTGGGAGACATCCAAAACATAAGATCACATCATCGGCCATTCCTCAAACGCACCCTGCCCGAAACGAAAGAAGCTAATGTTACCAGCATCGACAGCTGCAATGATTATGATCTTTTTGCCTGCTTTGAGCGCAGCAAACGGGTTTGGTCGGCGGGGTGGGACCGCGTCCTTCGAGGGAGAAGACCAAGGAAGCCATCGCTGGTACCATGCTCGCTGAAGGGGTAAAGTTGGCGAGGGTTGCTTGACTTCGGGCCGCCGCTGGCGGGGTAGCGGAGGCGGAAGCTCAGGCAGCTCCTCGAACAAAGAGCTTAGCTCATGGAGGGTGGGCATAGGCGTGGTCCGGGCACTACGTAGCGTTATTGGCATGGAAATTTGTAGTGGAACGAAGATACGCACTTGATGATCACTAGACTGAAGTCAGGAGGCGGTGGCGAGGTTTTCTTGAACGGAGTGGCTGGCTTATAAACGTGGAAGAATACTTGATATGGTGAGGTAACATGGGATGACTCTGGTTTGGCGTTTAAATGCATAGGAACTTTGTGGCCTGAAGGTATGAAGCGCAGGGTTTGATAGAGATAATCTTCATTGGACCAGTAAGATGACTGAACAGTCGAAAGATACGCTTGCTTACCATAACTCCGTCGTGACCATGTCCAAGGGTAGAAGCAAAGAGGTCGCCACCAATTGCGACAGATGCGATTCCAGAACGCACAGTAGCTGGCGAAGAACCGACCAAGGAACCAAGCCATAGAAGTTGGATGCTCGGATATTTGAAGGCGCGTTACTGGGTAAGAAGGAGTTGGGGCTTCTGCACGCATCACGACGTAGCCAAGCCGCTTAAGGTAAGAATAGACTTGGTAACGTTCGAGCGTCAGGTTTTCCGTCCCAATCATCTCGCTGTACGCTTGCTGGACGGACATGGGCGTCCCCGCGACTTCTTCAGGCTGCAAGGCTTCTTCGGATTCGTCATTCTCGCGCTTCCAGCAGAATAGAGCACCTCTTTCAATGAGATATATGGCTTCTTCGGGTAGTAGTTCAGGTCGCTTGACGGACTGTCCTGTCGACCGCTGGACTCGTGCGGCAGAATGCCCCATTGAGGAAAAGTGGATTCCTCGCGAGAGTGTGACATGCGCTCGTGAGAGGCTTGGGTACCATATCCCATAGCTTATCGTCTTACTTTGTGTTGGGATTAGTACTAGGATGGGGTGGCTGGGCAGAAAACGCACCTAGACGTGCTCCGTGTTGCCTTCAAAGCGTCCACCATCGCATTGCGCGCCCTGTCCAAGACATGAATCTGTAGCCCTGATCCACCTCCTGCAGCTGGTTCAAATTCCTTCTCCCCTCGTCGTGGAATCGATGGACGGTTGACATTCAAACTACTCGAGTCATTGAGCAAGAAAGAAGTGACAGGAATACGAGTTTTGCACATACCCAGCCAGCTTCGTCCAGTCCGCAGCATCCTCTTCACCTGAAGAGTTGCCATCTTCCGCGTCTGGGTCTACTGCCTTTGTAGGGCCGGAATTTGGGAGTTCGAGGGCGTCGTCCATCGCAAGAAGCAAAAGCCTGGAATAAGGCCGAGGTGAAAATACAGTATCTAAGCGCGCAAAGAAATTATCTGATAATAATACCCAAGGAATCGGCCTGGGTCGGCTTTTCGATCATTTCGACCACTCCCCTTCTCCTCATCGCATCTCTTCAACGTTCGATGAGTGGAAAAAATGGTCAATCACCATCTTTTCTTCAGTCGCTCGCCGTACGTGAACAAATTCCTCGACTTCCTGTCTCCAGTACCCTGATTCTCGACAGGCAGGCGGAGTGGCCGGTACTTCTGTGGACCTACTATTTTTCCCAATAGACACGGTCAAAACGCGTCTTCAATCGCCTCAAGGCTTTCTTAAGGCTGGGGGATTCAAAGGGGTATACAAGGGTATAGGTAGCGTAGTCGTTGGAAGTGCGCCTGGAGGTGAGCTGCCCGTATTTCTGTTCGCAAAGCAGTATGGACCAACATTTCTGCAGCGGCCGCTTTCTTCTCGACGTACGACACGCTGAAGAAGAATTCACCATTACCCCAGCACTTAGCTCCAGTGACCCACGTATTCGCCGCATCCATAGGAGAAATCGCGGCTTGTCTCATTCGGGTGCCCACTGAAGTGGTCAAAACGCGTATGCAAACGCTTACTTATGGTTCCCATGGCCATTCGTCATGGTCTGCTGCCAAACTTGTCCTCTCGAATGATGGCTGGCGCGGTTTTTATCGAGGATTCGGGATCACAATAATGCGAGAGGTACGCGACTTCTTTCTTAACGGTCTGTCTCACTCTTTTGGTTGACTGTCTAAAATAGATCCCTTTTACTTCTGTCCAATTTCCTCTGTATGAGATGTTGAAGGTTCAGGCTGCCAAACGTCTAGGCCGCCAACCCCGTCCGTACGAAGCGGCCTTATGCGGCAGTTTCGCCGGTGGCTTCTCCGCCGCTATAACGACCCCATTAGACGTGCTCAAGACGCGGGTGATGTTAGATACCTCCAAGGACCGGCTTCCATCTCTTCTTACGCGCTTCCAAACCATACACAAGACAGAGGGCGTAAAGGCTTTGTTTGCTGGAGTAGTTCCGAGAACGCTTTGGATATCAGCTGGCGGTGCAGTATTTCTGGGGATGTATGAGTTTACTTCACAAAGTCTGGTATCGTTTTCATAGTCACGTCTATCATCATGGTCATCGCTTCCTAGATTTTCATAGCCCTTGCTATCTCTCAAGGAACAAAATTCGAACAAACAGGCCTGTGCATCATTCCACACGCAAAGTGCGTGCTTGCAGTGGCACACCTTCCGGTCGTACAATTTGCAGAACTGAGCTTCATTGAACAATTTGAGTATACTGGGATAATTCGTCCATGAACGCTCTTGACATCTTGCAATCGTGGACCTTCAGTGCCTTTACGCGGATGTTACTTACGGCATGCTCTTTCAAAACCGAAAGCAGTGTCTCCCCGTTCACCTGTCCAGTTCTAAACTCCGTCGAGCAGTCGACGGTGTTGAGACTCAGAGTGGTGATTTTGATTTTGGGATCCAGGACCGCCAATAAACCCCCAAAATCCTGCTCGCAGCTGACGAAGCAGACCTCCACTTCCGGGACGCGTGTCAGTGGGGAGAATGTAAGAAATTGGGAGCGATACATGGGTGGCAGGGTGTAATACGGAAAGTCGAGCTCGAACGTAGGTTTCTTGTCGTCATCTTCGTGATATAACTTGAGCGTAATGGTTGTCTTGCCCAGGAACGAAAGAGTTCCACGGTGGATAGGCGGCTGCGCGCGAGCCTCCATAAGCCGTACGATATCGTACAACCCATCGGGACGGCCCCCGGTACGACACTGTATAGCGATGCGGCAATCATCAGGGAGAGCCAGATATTTGAAGATCTTGGCTTCTCCAATGTCTTGGAAAGTAAGGTCGAGAATTCGGAGGTGGGGAAGAGGTGCGCATATGTCCAACACGTCTGGGTAAATGCCGCTTGATGAGACGGTCCCTACTTTAAGCGTCTCTAGGAGAGGCATTTTCAGCAGAAGCTCGATTAACCGAAGAAACGACAAGTCGCGACCAACGTAGACGCGGAAATCGACCTCAAAGTGTTGCAAAGACGGCAGATTGGGCATGTCACGGGGCACCAGGACGCTGATGAATTTCAGGGAGCGCAAGGAGCGCAAGTCTTGCTAGATGATGCCTTGGGGAAGGGATGCTGGCTCTAATAGTTTGTTTTGTTCTAGGATCAACCTTTGGAGTGCTGGGACGGGAAACGTCGGCATAACGGGGAAGAAACTGGAGAGTGTGCAGTTGTCCTTATAATACCTATTGAAGCGAATGTGCATTTCCTCGACCCTTTGACTTTCCACCATGGACGTTGCATGGAGTTCTTCGATGAGGTGGTAATTGATGAAGTGCAAGTTAAAGCAGAGCCGGAGTGGAAGACCGTTGGACCTCTGGATCATGAGGGCGGTCAGGTGTGGCTTTGTGACCAGAATGTCTGACCAGAACCTAGGTGTGTTCCAGGTGGTTTGTCGCCAGTAATGACAGACCGCCGTAGGTCCTAGCCACTGTTCATCTAAAGCAGAATCAAAGCGAGATAACGCCTGGGCGTCGAGCAATATGTCTGAAAGGATTTCGTAGGGTAGTTTGCATGCGGGGTTGTAAGAATTTCGTGCGATTTTCAAGTCTCGGAGAACTGCTTGATCATCTGCTTGGGTCCGTCGATGTTCGGATGAAAGAAGAGACCTCTAAGTTTTCGAACGGACTTATATCGGGTGAGAGTATTGGGGGGATGGGATTCGAGCCTTCTTATTTCCTCTTCGATATTTTGTTGGCGAGTACTACCAAGTGTCATTGTATTGCCTAAGGATAGGTCGGATACGTTAGGTTTGCATCAAAACGAAAGACTTACGCTGAAAACTCCAAGGGAAAGTCCAACTGTGCCTTGGCGCTTGGCCACTCGATCTGGGACGTATCTACCATCTTGGCGGGTCCCATCAACCAGAAGGAAAACATTCTTGTATTGATATCTCGAGTGAAGTTTATATAGCAAACACGGTCCATGTAAGAGGGTCGCGGGGATGCACCGTCCAAATGTATGGGCTGGGTATAAATAGAGATTGCATACAAAGGAGAGGTATTTAGAAAGGAGGAAGAAGCTACAGGGACTGAGTTCAGATGTTGCATAGTAGAATTACACTGCTAGGCGATACCGGCTCTACAGGGTGGCGTGTCCCCAGGCTCCGCCGTGGACTGAATTGTTATCAGCCTTCGTATCTCGTATCTCCTCGTTACCAGAGGTCGCCTTCGTCAGCACAAAGACGCGCAGATAGTGTTGAGTCAAAATACTCTCAGAGACCCGCCCACTTGCGTATACCGGGATAATTCGTCGATGAAAGCCTTTGACATCTTGCAATTATAAGCATTCAGAGCGTTGACCGGATTATTATTCATGGCGTGCTCTTTCAACACTGATAATAGTGTGTCTGCGTTGACTTGTCCAGCCCTGGACTCGGTAGAGCAATCTACGGTATTGAGATCCAGAGTTATGATGTTCATTTTGCGATCCAAGACCGCAAATAAATCGCCAAAGTCTTGCTCAGAGCTGACGAAGGATATCTCCATCTCTAGCACCCGCGTCAGTGGAGAGAACGTAAGAAACTGGGTGCGATAGATGGATGATAGGGTGTG
This sequence comes from Pleurotus salmoneostramineus, assembly GCA_002583695.1. NCBI lineage: Eukaryota > Fungi > Basidiomycota > Agaricomycetes > Agaricales > Pleurotaceae > Pleurotus > Pleurotus salmoneostramineus. The sequence continues at coordinate 72,321 of BEWF01000537.1, read as the reverse complement.
GTATGGAAATTTGAGCTTGAATATGGGTGTCTGGTCATCGTCGCCGCGGTACAATTCGAGTTCAATAGTAGTGGTTCCATGGAACGAAAGAGTACCTCGGTGGATGGGCAGTTGTGTCCGAGTTTCCAAAAGGCGCACGATATCGTGTAGCCCATCGGGACGGTTTCCAGTGCGATACTGCGTCCAAACGGGGCAAGCATCAGGGAAAGCAAGGTATTGGAAAATTTTGGCATCCCCAAGGTCTTGTAAAGTAAGATCGAGACTTCGGAGGTGGGGAAGGAGTACCTCTGCCTCCAAAACGTCTGGGTAAACACCGCTTGACGACACGGTCCCGACTTTCAGCGTCTCTAGGCAAGGCATTTTCACCAAGAGCGAAGTCAGCTGAAGGATGGACAAGTCGCGACCGAGGTAACCGCGGAAATCGACCTCAAAGTTTTGCAGAGAGGGCAGGTCGGGGAGATCGTGCGGTACACAAACACTGATCAGTTTCAGGGTGCGAAGAGAGGGAAGATCCTGGAATATAATCCCCTTCGGCAGGATCGCTGGCTCTCCGAGTTTGGTTTGTTCCAGGATCAGTCGTTGGAGAGCTGGGACGGTAGAAGATGTTGGCATGAGGGTGTAGTCAAGTGGGTTATATCGATTAAATCGTATGTGCATTTCCTCGACCCTTTCACTTTCGACCATGGAAGCCGCATGAAGTTCCGAGATGAGTTGATGATTGATGAAGTGCAAATTGAAACAGAGCCGAAGCGGTACACCTTTGGACCTCTGAATCATCGTGCTGGTCAAGCGCAGCTTTGCAACGAGAATGTCCGACCAGAATCTCGGTGTGTCCAGTACGATTTGCCGCCAGTGTTGGCAAACTGCAGTAGGCCCTAGCCACTGCTCATAGGAATCAGAGTCAAAGCGAGACAGTGTCTGGGCGGTGACGAATATATCTGAAAGGATTTCAAAAGGGACTCGACAAGCTGGGTTGTGAGTGTTACGCCGAATTTTCAAATCTCGGAGAGCTACTCGATACTGCTTGGGTCCGTCGAAGGGAGGATGGAAGAAGAGATTTCTGAGTGTTCGGACTGACTTGTAACTGGTCAATGCATTGGGACGTTGGGATTCGAGCTTTCGTATTTCTTCGTCAATGTCCTGCTGGTTGTTATGACCCACTGTTGTCTAATGGCCTGAGAACTGGTTAGAAATGCCCTCACCAACATGTCGCACGTACAGGGAGGAAGGTGAGAGGCAAAATTCAACTGTGTCTTGGCACTCCGGTCCTTCGGGGACGTAAAGCTGTGTGTATGGGCGGCCAGCACGAGCGGCGAGAAGAGCAAAATTTTTGCATTAATCTGTCTACATGGAAAAATATGTGACTGCGAATACGTCGTGTGTGGAGAGGCGCGGGTATGAGATCGTCTAACATTACAGGGGGTATATAAGTCTTACTACGAGAAAAAAGATTGCGTACAAAGGAGAGTAGGTTGTGTAATAGATAGCGAAAATGCAAGAGAAAAAAGGAAACGGGGAAACAAGAAAGAGGTTAGAGCGAGTGAGATCAAATACTGCCGAAATAAGAGAGCACGTATATGTGAATGCACAAGGGACAGTGGCAGAGACGAGAGACCAAAGAGTGTATGCAAAGAAAACCCTAATCATGACGAAAACCCATGTAATCAAAAAAGCGCATGAACGAAATGACGAACGGGAGATCATGAACTCATCGCACTGTCCAGAGACAGAGTGGACATCCTGTCCGAAGGGAGGTCCCCGCCTCCAATATGTAACGTTCCCCCGGCCCGCGCGCTGCGCTCAAGCAAGTCGTTCCACCTATCATCCTTTTCCTTATCCGTCAGCATGGGAGATTTTTGAGCAGGACGAAGTTCCCTGTAAACCATCGTCTTGCGCTTTGCCGATGGAGACGGAGATCGACCACGTCCCAAGCGAAACGTGGAGGTGGTACTCCTGCTACCAAAGGACTTGCGTGGAGGGTCGGGAACTGTCTCAGCATCCCGGAGAGGTGGTAAGGGACGCTCAGGATTCCGTACAGGCGAAGTGACTCTACTGGAACTTCGAGATGCATTCGGACTAGGACGATCTCGACTTCGAGAAGGCCTTGGAGGAGGCGTGTGAAGCAAAGGAGCAGTAGATCCCAGCTCTGGAGAGAGGGCTGCTACTTGAGCTGGCGGAACTGATGGAGAACTAGGCTGTCGTTGCTTGAAGTTAGAGCGACGAGGGGAAAAATCATTGATGGGCGCAGAGGTGGAGAATGACGGAATAATCGGCGAGGGAGCTCTAGGGGGCGTATCCTGAGTAGGCTTTTGCTTACGATCTCGAGGAGGGAGTGGCAAAGATTGCTTGACCTCTTCGTAAGGAGTTTTGATGAACCAGTCATCCGGGGAAGGGAACTGGGAGTGTGTGTGATCGGGGAGCGATAAAGGAAGGAAGGGCTTCTTAGACTGAAGAGTGACCACTTCCTTTTCATGCCCAACACTCTCTTCGCTAGTGTCACCACGGTTAAACTCGCTTGGTGGGATGATATGTTGAGCTATCACCGAATTGACAGGCAAAGGCGGCGCATCGACATCATCAAACAACGACGACCTTGAAGAGCGCGAGGAGTGTGTCCCTTTGAAGAAGCGTAGAGAGTGGAGTTCATCAGAGATTGGGGACGACGAGCTGGTGTTCAAGCTATGGCGAGGAGCAGCCGAAACAACGGCTCCAGTGGCGGAGAGCTTGGCAACAGCGGTAGCGTGCTTCTTGAGTGGAGGATCGGCGCATGGAACAGACTGATTGGATTGACGCGACAAAAAGCGTGACAGCCCCTCAGGCTTTGGCTCCTGGGCGGTCTGCGAGGATGTTGACGTGGGGTGGGCAGTAAAGCCCTTGGGAAGCGCAGGAACAGGGGGAGGAGGTTCGGCATATCTATCCCTCAGAGCACCGCTGCTAATGCGCTTCATCAACTTCCATATTTTCCCGCTGTTCAAAACGCTTGGGTCATTCTTCTTCTTCGTTTCCTCGGCTGGCGGTGGTTCATTCGTGGGCGGCGGAGATTGTTGCTTCGGAGGAGGCTTTGGAGGGACAGGAATATCCTCCGTGAACGCGAACTTGTCGATAGATAACCGTAAGGATCTTCGCTGCTGTGACTTGCCAAACGACCATCCTTTATCCCTCGCATGACCCAGCTCCCCGAGTTCTCCGACCTCCAACTTCACCTCGGTGTCAACCGTAACCTCACTTCCCTTCCTAAACCTCCCAGAGATCTTCCTCGACAACGTCTTCCCGACACCACTCATAGGGCCGCTACCATTCTTCCCACTCTTCCCATCCTTCTCCTTCTCCTTCCCCCTCCCATCTAAACTTCGTCCTCTCCGTCCACCACACCCAGCATTAATACTCTTCTCCCTCCCTCTACTCCACGGCACATCCACATCCTGTCCCCACGCATCATACGGCGACCCAACGGCGACAACCTTCCCTGTTGTGCTCCCAAAAACCGTATAATAAGGCGTCCCAGGTTCCCCTCCATCGTCGTTCGTGTTTCTTCCACTGTCCATGTCTTTACCATGCGAGGTCGATGCTGGTCCCGACATAACCCCGGCTGCAATGCTGATAACCGATGCGCTGGCACTCGTATTCCCCGATCGTGAACCCGAACGACTTGGCGATGCGTAATGGCCAAGTGCACTCCCAGCGAGATCGTCTCGTCGGGCTTCTTGTTCTCGGTAAGCCATCGCTAATTGAGCAGCAGGCGTTAACGATCGGGGTGGTAGGCTGCTAGCGCTAGGTGAGCCAGAGCTTCCGCTACCTTCCTTCCCGTGGTTCCTACTGGGTGACCGTGACTTGGGGTGTAGTTGCGGTGAGTGTAGCATATTCGGTGACATTGGAACAGGGGATTGCATGATGGGCGATTGAGCATTTGAAGAGGCTACTTTGCCACTAGAGGGTGTACCAGGTCTCCTCAGAAACGAGAAACCACCAGTGCTCGGTCTCTTCTTCAAGACGTTACGTATCCTCTTTTCCTTATCATTAACCCTCTCCAGCTCAGACAATGACATCCCTTTTGACTTCGTGGTTAAGACGGTAATCGGGGTCAGAGGGAACTTGGACGAGTCGCCAGCTGAAGACGCTGAAGTTCCCAATGGAGGTGGAGGGGACGAAGGCGGCGTATCCAAAGACTGCACGAGACGAAGCGAAGGGAGCTGCGGAATTTCCTGTCGCTGTTTTTCATCTTCATCCACCTTGAGCGCTTTCTGCATCTCGGCAAGCCATCTCTGCCTACCCTTCAGCTCACCCTTCCCACTACCGTGCCGACCGTCCCCAATCGCCCCAGGCGCACTCTTATAACCACCTTCTGAATCACTCCCATGCTGCATCTTGTGAAACGTCCCTCCCCCAACTCCTTTTATCGCCTCACTCTCACTTCCACTCCCATAAGCTGACGACCCGGACGCCTCAGCTGGCTTCGCGAGTAATCGTTTCAGGTGGACCGGAGAAACCTCCGACGCGGTACTTGAGCGGTGGGATCTTGGAAACGATGACAGCGGCGACCCAGATGAGAACATCATTGAGTTTCCAAGTGGGGAAGAGGAGAGGGGTGAATGGTGTACGGGAGAGTTTTGAGGTGAAGGTGAGAGAAAGTGTTGTGGGGAGTATGAGGTGGAGGGTGTTGAAGAAGGTGGTGTTTGCGTGACTGTCCCACTTCGACCGCGTGCACGTGGGGAGGGTGTGGCCATTGGGGAAGTCATTGTGGTCGTGACAACGGATGAAGATGAGGGAATCTGGCCAGATGTAGAAGGTCTCGCAGGCGAACTACCGCTGGGTTTCTCGAGGGTACTGGACAAGGAAGGGAATTTTTTGTAGGAAGAAGACGATGAAGGTGCAGCAGTCGATGGTCGCTGAGAAGATGCTCCCACAGATGTATGTCGTTTAATTCTGTCTTTTGGGGGAGTACACCATGAAGATGAAGAAACGGGGGCAGGGAGTTTGTGTGATGAAGGCGGACGTGGGCCGATGGTCGTAGTTGTCGTTGCTGAAGCTGACTGCGAGCGACCTATCGCAGAGCGTACCTGGAATCCAAATTGCTCAGCATATCATCGCGGGGGGGTAGAGCTAAGCGACCTACCATCGTATGAGATTCCTTGGAATCTGATGTCTTCGATTTGGAAAGAGTTGGGGAGGAAGTTGAAGAGGGCGATGACGCAAGGGTAGTAGAGTGAAGGCGTTGGCGGGTCGGAGCTGGAGTTTTTTCGTTCTCACTCTTTCCACGAGTCGTCGCCGTGATAGTAGCGGCAACAGAGGAAGAACGAGGTGGCTTGGACAGCGATTTCACAAGTACACCTGAAATGACCGGTCAGCCAAAGGGATAGGATGGAAATGTAACGAAAAAGAGAAAACAATCACGCTCACCATTCTCATTTGCACCGCATTCCTGATCCATCTCATTACGATCACTCCTATGTGACGCAGTCATCTCCCCAGCGTCCGTCGATCCGGCCTCCGAAGCCACTTTTTTGACACCGCTCAGAGGCTTGGATGCAGGGTTTGATAAAGGGTTTGCCGACGGATTTGATTTGCCCATATGTTGCGGCGTACTGACGAGTGAAGGCAACCGTGAACGTGGCTGGAGTTGTTGAGATGAAACATGATCACCATGAGCACGCTTATCAGGTGATTTAGAGGTAGCAAGGCTAGTATGACTATTGCTAGTACTAGTATTACTCCGAAGCGGAGACCTCGCGGGAGGTGTTGGAGGAAGAGATGATGACTTCGTGATGGTAGTGGCTGATGGCGGCTTGGATGATGACGCTATTGGGATGTTAGTACCAGGTGATGCGCTCTTAGTTGGTTCCTTTTCTGAAGATCCCGATTCTGTCGCCTGAGATCGTTCTGTGGAGGATAAAAAGACCCTTGGAGAAGATGGAATTGCACTGGGCACTCCCTGCGACCGGGTGCGTAGTCTCGGGCCCTTGACTGCAGCAGGAGACTGGGATACCGACTGTATCCTGGATCGAGGGGAAGGGATTGAAGGCGGAGGGGGTTCTGGAGGTTGTGTTTTAGATTTCTCCTTGCGAAGTGCTGGATCGGTCGTAGTAGATGGGGTTGGGCGTGGGTTTGGCAAGGGCCGAGCAGAAGTTGTTGGTGGTTGCTGGACGGCAGTGAGCGACCTTGCGCGTGAGTCCCTGGCAGAAGTTGCAGCACTGGTGGTACCAGACCGCGAGGGCCGTGTTCGACTGGGAGGACGAGCATTCGCAGTGGCCGCCGATGACATATTTGATCCCGTTTCACTTTTCTCCAACAAGTCCGTCCGTCAGCTGCATACGAGGATTCCACGAAATTTGAAGTCGACTCACCAAAGTGTAAAAGTAAACCCAGACCCTTCAATCAAGTCGACCTAGATGCCCATTCAGCCAGCCAGAACCCCAGAAAAACTGCAAAAGGCCGCACATAACCGCCTGGAATTGAAAAACCGGCCTCGTGTACGGCAATGAGTCGCGTAAACGGCCGTGCGTCGCTGGTGATGGTCGTGGTACGGAAGAAAGGAGCGTCGTGGTGAAATGAGCGGATATATTTGACAAAAAAGAGCGACGAAATTGCAAAACCAGCCACAAAGTCGACGAACGGAGGCTAAAAAGTCACGATTTCCCATCTCCAGGTATTTTCTTCCCAAGCTCTTATGTAATAGCCACCTCTTCAAGGCACGGTATACTTCCAAGTTCAGCCACAGAATCACGTCCGTCGTTGTCGTCCACGTCCTCCCAACCCCAAGTCGACTCTGCAACAACAACGGGCGCAACGATGCGACGTGAATTTACAAGTCCTACTATCCCGGAATCGCATGCCTCACACACACAACTCTGAAAGTCTCTTTCTGAAACATGGCAACCGCTTCTGCTCCTTGACAACCACCAATTTATCCGACTTGCGAAGTACTAGTGCTTGTCCGGTGTCGGTGGCCGAGCAGCTTGCCCTCCTCGACACCGAGTGTATCGTCCATGCTTGCTTACTCCGAGATGTAATGGTAAGGGACCGCACAATGTTTTTGCTCGGTGACAATGGGATAAAACATTTCAAACACCAGACACGCCCACGCTGACCATGGGGACAAGCATCCGAATGGGCATGAACAAAGCTCAAGTAGTGACAAGACGTAGCTTCGGCTGAAACGTTTTGCTCGTTCGGAATCAAGACGTCGATGCGTCAACTGCTCTGCTGTTACTTATCTGCCAGCCAAAACATAGACTATATTGGCCGTGCTCCGGTTGAATCGGTTGGGGACTCGGTACTCAGACACCCTCGCTCAAACGTTTACCCATGGGTACTTCCACAAGTTCCACGGCTCCCGCGACCCCTACTAACCAAAGGCGACTAAATGACTCGGTCATCGGCTTATCATACGCTTCCTCAACAGTGCACTCGCCGATCAGAGATGCGAACGGCCATCAAACATATAGAAGCTCTCCTTATAGTGCCAATGCCCGACATGACATCGTCGCGCCACAGTGCATCGACACTGGGGGGTTACAGCTGGTGAGTCGCAGTTTCAAAGTTTTTGTATACGGCATACGCATACTGGTGTACTGATGTCTCCGCAAAGGATCAGTCAATTATGTATTGATGAGACCTCCTTGCTCCGAATCGTATATTCACTTAGAAGCCCCCCCATGACATGTCATGTTACCTCAGTGACTTTTAGACCAGACCGAGAGTGGCTTCTTTGTCAGTTGATCACTGATCATTACTGAATTGACGGTAGCAGAGCGGAAGAAGTCGAATGGCCCTACTTCCCACTTCAAATTGGCCGGATTCGGTTGCAAACGGGGGCGCGCCTTGGAAACCAGCCAAATCCTTCACAAAACTGGGGCTGAGGCCTGAAGCCCGCTCGATCTCAAAGTTGGCCTGCTATTCCACCTATTCGAGTGGTTTTCATATATGGGATCCTATGCCGCATCGGGACAAGGAGCCGGCCTCCGATACCAGGGGACACATCCTCCTGACTGAAACCTCGCAGCTTCGTTCTTGCTCCTTCTCACCGAAACACCTTCACTGGCATATACGATCTTTGCGGGCTCACAAGCATCTAGGGAGATCCAACTCAGTCTGAAAGTCTAGATTCGTCCTTTTTGATTTAATCCCCAAGTGGGTGAGCACCGTGCTCACCTTTCCTTACACAGTTGTCCGATTCTACATCGATCGTCCAGCACAGGGAGTATAGTCTCCTCGTATTCCTATTGAACCTACGGTTTCTACGGACGGGCTCCTCCCAGCTGTGATTTCGAATGCGATATCACTCAAAGCTCTGTACGTCCGTTACGCGCGTCGGCTTCAGCTCCAGAGTCTTCACGACAGGGGCTGATTTCCCCCTAGCGTTCCAAGCCAACCAATGAAAAAGAAGCAAGTCCATCCCATTCTAGGAGCTTGGTACTGACCCAGCCAAACAAAGACAGATGTAAAAAGAAGTCTCCCTCGGCTTGATTCGAGTTTTCTCATGGGCGACGCGTTGGGTATGTTCAAGTTCGCAATTGGCATCAGATATTCAGTTGCACATTCAATTCAAACATTTATCTGGGCTACCCGAGTATCTTAATTGGACAGGAGAACGCTTCAGAAGCGTTGCGCCTTGCTGCTTATAACTGATAGTCCAACCGTTAGCAATTCCCTTGACGTCCATGTGCCCCGTTAGTGCGTACCTTCTTGAATGCAGCCAAACTCTTGAAATCCTTCTTATTGAACAGATCGACCACCGCCTGGACCTGTCCTTTGGGAATCGCAATACGAGTCCTCTCCCCTTTCTCGTTGGTAAAACCAAGGACGTTTGGCTCGGTGCATACTGCGGCGGTCTCGTTTTCATCAGCATTGCTCCTCTTTGCCTGAACTGTCGTAAGCCAATTCCCCGTCGACGCTCTATCTAAGCCGCCTCCATTGAAGCACCTATCGCCGGGTCCGAAGACCTTGATGATAGATTCCGACGGGATACAAACATCACTTTGAGTATCGTTTCGGAATGCTTCGCCTTGCGACCCTACGGGTAAGCCAACCCAGCTCATGGAGAATCCAAAGGGAGGTCTGAAGAATGCGCAACAGTTTCCGGCAGGAAGGTCTGCGCAGCCTATGAAGTTGCTGTCACAGGATACGGTGTCGGTAAACCCGTTGACGTCGACTCCGTTGGTTCGGGCGACGAATAGGGCGAGAGCGAGAGTGCTAAGAGACTTGGGGAACATCGGAGCTTGGGAAGGCAAAGCTTTGCTGCTTCTGGCTTGTCGTCTATCCTCTTTTCGAAGGCCTTTTATACTCTAGCTGCCCCATGTCTCCGCTCGAGGTGAACCTTCAGTGAGCGGATAATCCTATATCAAGGTACATGATCTTAAACATAGTTCTCGTTTTCTATATAGATCTTTGTCATTTGCTACACACGATTGCGAAGGTGATGGTGCTCACAAGTACTCAGCTGCTCGGCCAATTAGATGAAGGACGTGCTATCTCTACCAGAGCAAATTCCAGAGAGATTGGCCGTATTTCGCATCGAGGTGTCTAATATTGGGTTCAGCCAAGGGACATGTCTCCGAGCAACCCGTTTTAAACATAGTTGATTCTCATAAGATACACTTACCTCTCACACAAGAGCTACTCTTAGAAGCAGGAGTCTCTTTATATAGTTCCGGTAATCGAGACTGCCTAGCAAACTGAACGCGTTCATCGGAGGTTTCTTGATGAAGATCAATTGCATGGTGACTGACTCTATCAGGAGGTCATTAGGAGTTGGACCTGGAGTATATTCTTACTAAGGTGTGTCACTAGTCACTCGTCTCCGAGTCTAGCTTCTGTAGTCATGCCTTCAATCGACATTGATGCATTGATGAATAGCGTACCTCTGCCCCTGATACGATTGATGGTGTGAGAAATGATCGTTGTTGAAATCATTCGGATGAGTGGGCGTTTGGCATTAGGGCTTCAAGTGCTCGCGGTGTCGCAGTCTGAGTGGTCGAATGAGCGATATCCATGAACAATTACACGATTAAGTATACGTAGATATTGATCACGCAAAATATCAAGTAGATGGATCTACACTTGAACGGGGAGTCCGGCGTGAATAGTACACGTTTTCCGCCATTGCTGCTCTGTAAAGGCTCTCTGATAGTTTTGAGTGTCGGTTTCGATGGTCGTGTCGTAGAGCCAGTCGTGGAGGGAACTGTTTGAAGAAGTGAGGGAATCGGGGTGTTCATGGCGTCGAGGCTTGAATCGCCGCTTGATGAAGTGACTACCCGGGATGCAGCGCGCGACGTCTCCAACGATGAGACGACAGTGGGCAATGTCACAGCTCCGACAGCATGCGAGCTCTTCGAAGGGGAAGTAGAACTCAATACTATAGACGTCTCGCTATTGGGACCGCCCTGGGCAGAGGTAGAAGATGGATGAGTGGTTGCATTACGCCCTGTAATTGGGTCAGGGGTAGGCTCCACAGTGGTGATATCAACCTCAAACTGAGAGAATGGAGCGGTGGTTGGGCTAGGTAGGGTGGGTAAACGTATTGGCTCAGTCTTCCCGGGATCGTAGCGAACAGGCATAGTCGAAATGCGCGGAAGAGTAGTAGGGAAGGGAATGCCTTTTACAGTGTAGGGAGCTGCGGAATGATGTGCAGGATAAAGAGTGAATGGACGGTGCATATCACCGACTCGGAGTGAACGTGTGAGAGTATGAACGTAGACGTGAAGTTCAAGCTGACGAGAACTTGCAGTTGTATGACCCTTAAGTGGTTGCTAGTAGTGAATTCTGTGTTTGCGAGGCCACCATTGCATCATCTGCAAACACATTCTGATGAAATACGCCATGATGTAGGAAGAAAACCTGTGGACGCTGATGCCAACCAGAAGGAGAGCCTCTGACTGCATGGTAAAGTGCCAGCGAGACTCTACTGAGGCGTCCTCTTCCGAACTGTGAGCGAGATGCAAAGTCAGGAATGAGACGATTGACTGAAAACAACAAGCGACTGGGAGGATGCCGTGAAAAGCTGGGAATCATTAGTGTATGGCGCAGCGGAACTTGTTTGTGAGGCAGTTGAGACGGTTGACGACTTGAAAACGTGTGCGAGTATGGCTGAGTGCTGCACCCTTTCAGTCACATATATGGGACACAGATCATCACTTACGCCAGGGGAAGATTAGTATTTGTGCTTCCACATAAGAAACATGGAAAGCGCACCTCGTCTCAACCCTTTCGCCGCGGCCAAACTCAGGGACCGATGGGTGTAAACATCTCACTCAGTCAGTCTTCGACCCAACAATCCTCTGCTGAGCTTCCTGTGGCCATGTCCTCAGCCCTAATCATATCCACGGCGCTTCAGAAACCAAGGGGGCTGACACTTGCAGGTCAAGAACAACTGTTGACCAGTGCTCCTCCTTCAGATGGACAAAAACTAAAATATAGAAAAATTGACAGCGAGCAAAACACGGTACGGCTACACATTGGTATGATCGTACCACCACGCATCATTGATCTCGCTGCTAGTAGGCACCGATACTGAAAGGCCCACGTCACGATACGCACGATCATACGTATCCGCCCCATTCACAAGAAAGTCAACCCAACGCAGGGAAGGTAGCCTGTTGAACAGCAAAGGGATGCATTGGCATTTGGGCTCGCGTTTAGGTACGAACTGTCCTTTGCTGGTTCGCACTCGGATGTAGCGAATGCATGGAAGGCCCTGAGACTCTCGAACATAGGCGAGAAGGCTTTCACTAACGCTTGCCATCTATCGTCATCAAGATTCAAAGCGTTAGGTCAAGAATGATGGGAGAAGAAGAATGGAAAAGTACCCTGAGGAACTGGATATCAAGGTATTGCAGGTAAGGCATATGAGCCATGAAATTCGATGTATCATATCTATACTCTGATATAGACAGAGACATGACGCTCCGGAACGATGCTAATTGCACTTCCGTGAGATTCGTGTCACGGAAACGCCACACGGGCTGCATATAGTGTAGATGCGTGATATTCCTGCCCATCAGAAGTTCAAGAACCACTGTACTCTGGGCCTTGAGAATTCTAAGACGTGGCAACGCTTTGACTGGGAGGTTCAGAGACGCATACAGAGCCGGAAGCTCGAGGTGTTCGAGTGCTTCCTGTGTTTCAAGGAAGCGGGAAAGAAGAGAAGGATCCCGTATGTGTTGGTCAAAGGTGAAACGGGTGAGGGACAAGGATGTGGGATTGTCTCGAAGGGTGGGAAGGAAGACCAGTCGGTGGGCGTGGCTGACGAACATGAAAGTCCTGAGACGTCTTGAGCACCGAAGAATGAGATCGACAAGGTCGACCACATCGTCTGGGATGACTCCTCCAAGGAACACAACATCTAAGCACCGAACTGCCGAGGACAGTCTTTCGGACTGGCGAATGGCCGAACAGAACTGCTCGAGCTTGGGGACGAGTTTAACGTGCGGCTCGCTCCCAGAGCGGAAGCGAACGTTTCGGTACAATGCAGGTTGAACTTGGTGGCGAAAATGTTGAGCAGTCCGAACGAGAGCGCAGAGGGTCGCTTGGTCGTTTGCGAGGTATTCAACAATGTTGTGGACGAGATCGAGAGGGGGGTCTGCTACTGCCATTTGAGTGGTGCGACGTGGGGAGGGTGGGTTGATACACGGGTTCGCCATTTAGCTCAACACCGGGTAAAGTACTTATATTAAGCATCCCTGACACGAGGAGCGAGTATACCTTGTCGAGGGAACGAGGACGTTGCTCTAGACAAAAGGAGAAAATGCTGGTGCTTGGCGATTCTTTGTACCCAAGGGCCATCTAAGGAGATGTAAGCCGTCCAAGTCGAAGCCTCCAATCCGTGAGTGTGGGAGGGCTCGCTCATGCCGGCGTCAAGCAGCCTGGTAATTGCACATACACAACTACAGACATTGGCATGAAGTGTTGTGCAATCTGGTTTGGAGGTTGGGTTGGTCGATGACTTGATGGAAAGATGACGCCTGAGTATGGAAATATCGAAACGTTGACAGCCTGTGAAACACTGTACGGAGAAGTACACGTAGGCTTCACTTTCTGAAAGCGCGAGGGAACAGGCTTGGAACGGGCCGAGTCAAGAGAGGGCCTGATCCCCACGCCTATAAACGACGGACGATCTTGGCTCTACTGAGAATCGATTCATGCGCATGAATCAAGCTGCAGGATATATGACAAAGGGGACTTACCTTTGAAATTTGGAAACCATTCTAACAGAAGTGATGAACCCGCTGCTAGTCGACCCCAGCATGCTCCAATGGCACAACGAAGTCTAAGCGTATGCGTCTTTCACCCTCAAACTGACTTTTCCAATCGAACGAAGGCAAAAGCAATCGACCCGCAAACGATCCTGGCGAAAAGCATGCCTGGGTACTATATCGGACATTCCGCTCAAAAATCGGATGCTTCGCTATCCCCACAACTCCAATTGATGTGGGCTACAAAGCAAAGAAAATTGCTGATTAGCATTGTTCATGACTACAATCCAAATCCGAGACGTACCAGGAAGCCACATATTTCGAAACATGTCATGATCATTGCACGCCGTTCTCATCACCTAGTTCCAGCACCTACATGGCCCCCCTTCGGGGCATCTGAATCACTATCTCCTACTGACGACAAGTTAAATGCGCTGCATACAGAGCACCAAGAAGGCTCACAATCATGACAAGTCCCCAGATCTGAAAGGTAGTGGATTATGTGTCCCTCGTTGTTGAGCCACTTAGGTAGTGGATCCGTTGCACGACGATCAGCATAAGTTGTTCCCTCAAGAATCTATTTCCATGGGCCCATAATCCGCTAAAACCTGAAGTGTAGGAGACCCTCAGTTATCACACCGACATTCCTGATCGGAGAGATACCTATTACCAAACGAGAGTCAATGGTCACGGCCACCAGGCAGAAACGAGCATCTTCTCGTTAGGATTTGTGATTGCAGGTTCAGAAGCCGCAGAGGCCGTGAGGTACATATATCATCGATCAAGCACCTCCACAACGACGAAGAGTGGAGGGAGAAGATGGATTGGGTGCTGGAAAGAGGTCTAAAAGAGCAACTCGGCTCGCTCGGCGAAAGGCTTGAGCGCACGTGGTTTTACCCCTGTCAATTAATTAAGTAGATTCAGGAATTCAGTTCAACCCGTCTGGCCTATGCAGCATCATCATATTATTCTCGATGTTTCTTTCTGTTCGAGGCCTGAGGCCTGCATATCCTCTTCTTGAAAGAGCGAAACTCTTCTCATGAATATTGCCACTGTCCAGCAACTGTCCAGTAGCCATCCAGCACGATTCACTTGTAACCTCTGGAACGCTTTCGCCGGGACAAGAACCCGCTTAGTTGCGCGAAGTTTCTGACATATGCCGCCTTGGGAATTATCTCGTAGATATGAAGACTTGCGGAAGGATTAGCGGACTCCTCGCGCACCGACCACACGCTACACAATTGTTCATCGCATTAATCCCTCGCCTTCCCGTACCTGACCTCGAAAACTCCATATGCGAAACCTTTGCAAAGCCTTTGGGATAGCATGCTCCACTTAAGCCCGTAAGCACTCTGGTTGTCATAAATGATTGATGGAGCCCCGTTTGCTCCCCATCCATCACATTCGTATCTTACTGAGACAGCAGACTTGTTCAGCTCCAGGCTTCTCCGGGTTATGAAAAATGCCCATCCTCGTCCCTCCTTTCCCATGTCATCCCTGGACAGAAACTTCCCCGCCCAGAACTCCCTCGTCTCCTCATGACGGATTTTGGATTAAACCGTGCACTCAGGGTGTTTTGGTACGTTTCGACCTTATTGGGGTATTGCATTGTCCAAAGCCACGCTGATGATTTTGCGTCTCACAGAAGTACTTATGGTAACATTTCGTTTACCCAAAAATCAACAGCTAGAAGGGTGGACTTCGAATCGCACCCATGTACTCGCTATCTAGCGGACTATCTACGAGCCTACTAGATCGGAGAGCCGTCACTCGAAACAGACCGGACTCTACCATGCCATAGCCGAGCTGACTTTTCTCTTGACGAGGAATACACCAGGTACAAGCTTATGCATTCTTCTCACATCATTGTCTCTGATTGGTGAAACACCACCCTCGTATTTTTCTTCATTAGAACACATGTACTCAATTTACAGGGTCCCGAAACTTTCAACCAATCGACTTTCATCAAGCGGCTAGGATGGGCGTCTAGATGGCAATGATCATCTCATCTCTCAAGTCCTCCTCGTTTATCCAATAGCCTGCGCTTTACCGAACATGACTGAAACCTTTATGCCCACCGTTCCGTTTTCATTGATATACTCTTAGGATTAACAAGTTCCCTGTGAGCTTGCCATTTTTGACTGACCCGAGCACATGGTGGGTTCGACCAGTCTGGTTCGACCCAATCATCCGGTGAGCCGTTTGTCCTTATAAATAGACGAGACTCTAAAATCCACCTACGCTTATAGGTATATATTAATGTCCTGGAATGATACCTGATGTGCTCCATATGTATCTTAAACAAGATGACTACATCCCTCGAGTTCAGCCAAGTTCCGAGCGACACCTAGCCACGGACGCTTTTCTCCACAATCCTCATACAATATCCAACGATACACTCGCACCTCGACTACACCGCGTGGGACTCATCTCCACCAACCTCGTAAAGGTCAAAGGATGCAACTTCTAAGAAGTGGCAGTGGCATGGATGACTCCTCTCTGAGTCTACCGCGAGGACGGCGTCCCATTGCACTACTCGCTTCGCGATCATCATGCTTGCACGTCCAAATAGGCTACCTTATGGAGATGACCATTGTTCATCGATAAAGGTCAGTGCGCCACTTGGTTCAGCTTAAACGTTTCAGTTCTCGGAAGATGCCCGAGATACTGCCCGTTTAATAGGTTTACGCGTACGTCTACTGAAAGCTAGCTTCGCCCGGCCGTTAGAGACTCCCAGCAGTTGCCATGATAATTCAGATCCTTTTCGTTCACATCAACCTCCGCGTTAGCTCAGCTCAATGCCGTGAAGCCACCTATTACCCGCTAGCAACGGGACAATGACAGAACCTCTCAGACGCATTCAAATTCAAGAACGAACCGTCCCAACGACCTCAATCGCATGGGGAGGGGTTGTCCCTCTTGGTAAGCCATGGGGTTCTCAGCAATGACCAATGCTATCTCTGACATGCCGCGTCTAGGCACCTTTCCTTCCTTCCCGCCTTGATCCTTTCACGGCATGCTATAAATTTATCAGCGCAGCAACTCACATGTACACCCATAGAGTGCGTTCTTTGCCACCGTCACTCATCCATAAAGTGTTTCACTTCCTCCGCATTCTACACATAGGACGTGCTTCTATCACAGCGTGTAGTAGCTGCTGAACGGCGAACCCATTCCAACGGTATTGTAATCGCAGCCGTTTTGAAGTTCCTCCTTTTCAGTTCAGCCTATTTGGGGATCCCCAAAGCGCCATCTCACTTTCTCCGATCTACTCTACTTCGTATCAAAGCTCACCTCATGTTTCTGTTTTCGTCCGGGCATTCGTATGAATTTATAACTGGCCTATCGTAGCTCAGCATTATCGTCCATACCTGGTAACTTCAATGGCAGCCGTGGTCATGTGCCCGCAATCCGGCTTCAAGGAGAAATGTGTACACTTGCATCTTGATTATCTAGCGTCCAACGGTGAGCTCACTACGCCCGATATCTCTGATTTAATCGTGTCTTGGCAAACAGATGTACTCTAATACGTTTACAACCCAAGCTCAGCATCTTACGGAAAAAACTGTGGTTTCCAGCTGTGTCTTATCGTCGTTCCCGTTCTTTCACTGCTGGACGCCACGAACATGAAGTGTTGTTATATTTCCCTTGTGCCGGTCCGACCCATCCTCTAGCTATGTTATCAACCGCCGGAAACTGCGACATTCCGAGTTCCGCACCCAAATCCACACCTCTGCGACACATCCTCTTTGGAAGTCACCACTCGCTTTTGTTGATGGCCCAGTCCACACGTGATGGGCGGTAGAAAGGCTGTATTCGTCGATGGAAATTAGTATTCCCGGTAATATCGGCACCTCGATGTCCCTCCACTCAATACACCACCAATTGGTTCACTTGCTGTGGATTTCTCATCCTATCCCATCCTCAAACACATTGTAAATAGACACTGGGTCTACCAACATCGGACATGACATCCGCGGTCACAACCCACCCGGTTTGCTAACTGTACCAGAAGCCTGATACGGTGAGGTGCAGAAATTACCATTATGTGTTCCAAAGATGGATTTACCTTTAGCTTCCGTAATTACTTCCGGACCAAGAAGTAAAATAGCGTCTGCTGACCTTGCCCGAGTCTCCCTGAGGATCGGTCAGACTTCCAAGTTTCTACGCCATTCTACTGGTGCCGATATCCAAATATCACGCTTTCGATAACATTGCCAATGTCATGCCCATGTCTGTCAGCGACCTTCGTGTTACAAGCCTCAATCTGAGCCCATGTGTGAACTCGGCTATACTTTCGCGCGGCTTCATCAGGACGTTCAATTTCAATAACATGACCGGGACCAGCTATGCTCTGTATCCTTCCACGCCAACGCCTCAACTCCATACTTTGTCCCATTCCAGGTGAATACTTGACTAGCTGATCCACTTCAGATACCAATTCAGTCGATCTGACGGAGAACTCCTAAATTCAATACCAAGTCTAAACGAGAACTAGAGTAGGGACGCGCTGCGCAGTCCGTTGGTGCTTTGCACTTGTTGAACACGACGCAGAAATGCTTCCGTCTCCATCATTGAATCAGCCTCACTCCCGGACACCGGGCCAAAGAGCACTAAATTTTTGCCAAACTAGGTCATGGGTCGAGCAGTGAGTACTGCAGCTTGCGCCACTCTCTACAGCTCTGATGGACCACGGTAGAATACAACAAATACGGTGTCAGTTATCCGACTCAGTTTGACCGCCACACGATGCTGGCACAAAGTCAATGTCAACGGTGATAAAATCAACGGCGACTATGTCAAGACGCGATGATAAGGCGACAACCTCCGCTAAATCCGACCGCTTCTTTCACGGGGACCACGCCAATCTTACACGAGTCTGCGTCACTGAATGGTAAGTCGCAGTTTGCCTTTACCTCCTCCGAAGTTTCCAGGGAAGACAGATTTTTCCCTGACCTTACGCAGCTATTCACCGGTCCGCCAGAGGCACTCAGTTACGTTGTGTACCTCATCTCCGTTATGGCTATTTAAAGTGGTTCCGGCCTGGCGCGGACGGACATCTCGAGGCGTTTGCCGTGAAGTGCATAACAGCTCTATATCCTACTATGAGCCCTATCGTGCCATCGCTCTCGGGATCATCCATGATGAACCATACGATCTACTGAGCACATAGTCAGCTTTCTTTAGCCTCCTTAGACCCATTTCTCACCATGTCGTCTTTGATGGATCGATCTTGGCTTTTCCGGACATGCCCGTAACGAGTTAATATGTTGTTGACGTTGATTGGATCCAATTGTTCAAACCTTACAAAACTCATTTCGGTCGTGAGACGAACACTGACTTAGGCTTTAAACGGAATTCTCAAGTCAAGCACAGGTATGTACCTCGTGCCTCCCATCGATGTATCTAACCATGTTTCTCAGGTCCCTCGTACCCTCTTCACTTTTCAATACAACACGTACAATCACTTCCCATCCTCGATTCCTACGATCCATTCTTCCTGTGGATAATCAATTAATCACTCATCATGAAGTCGATTGGCCTTACGGGATGTGTCGTTGTATATTATCCGTACATCAGACATTCGTATAGACTCTCAATTTCCACTTTGATTGTACCTACAGGCTCGAGTAGCTATCGGAGAACGGGAGGGATTCCCAGAGTTCCCCGTTGCTGCGAATCGAAATGGCTGTTGACGCGGACGTGCGACCTGGAACGGCGACTAGGAAACGTTATACAGGCTCAAAGTAGCCCACGATCGAAAGGCCCAAATACCCAAAAACCGTAAACACGGAAATTGGTCCGGGCTTTATCTAGTTCAGAGCCGAGAAAGGGCAGGAACAAGGTGCTTCTTCGCGTAACGGACCTGTGTAGTCCTCGAGGCCCATTCTGACCGACATCCTCTTTGACGTGGTGTTGATCGAAGCTACGATGAGTAAGGTCCTGAGCTTAATTCGAAGGGTTCTAGTACGTTCCTTTGCATCGCGGCTGCAGAAGACTTCTCCAAAACCTCGAGGGAGGGCCTGCTCGGAGCTCCGTAAGGCTTTCCATTGCCCACGCGACGCGGGATGCATCGAATTTTTGACTTGGAGTGATGTCACTGGGGGCACGGGATCTGGGAGGAGAGTAATCAACAACGGGCTTTGTAGCCATGAGGTTTAACGTTTATATGTACGTTGTGGATGCCCGGACAATTGCGAATACGTTTCCCGTTTTGCGTCGCATCATCAGTGCCTATCGATTGGAGGTGACTGAGATGTTGACCCATGAGTATACAGGTCTTATCTTGCTCATTTGAGTTGCGAAGATCCGTGGAAGGCTGGATGGTCTCTAAATAGATGCGAGGATTGATGGGGTCCTCCTAAGAAGAAAAGGAGTGATTAAAGGGGGAAGGAATATTCTCGCAGTCTTGCCAGCACCTCGGCGGAAAAACTGGTGGCCATAGGTAAGGAGTCTATAGCGATGATATTGATTGCGGTCTCAGCGTCCGCGAGTTTGATAGCTCCATGAGCTCATGCAATTCTCAGTGGAATAGGAAACGGCTAGAACACGAATGATCGTCAAAAGCCCCATCCTGGCCAGCGTGACGCGAAGCCATATGCATATTGTCAAGAGTCTGAATGGAGCTATACGCACCAAAGCATTGTATAGATGATGGATGATAACGACGGGGATTGAGGGTCACGCGAACCACCGTTGGACACGCAAAGGCCCAATATGTGGGATCATTCTCAAAGCACTGGAGACTGGGACGCCCTATTGGAAGCAAAGGGCCTTAGCTACAGAAGCACAGAAGTAGGGTTAACTAAATAAACTTACAAATTGAATCATTATTCGTCAGCAGAATGACGTCCAATCGGCGGTCCAGGAGCTTTCTCGCCCTGTTGAGTTGGGCGCCGAAATCGACGCCATAAAGAGTGGTTTGAATTGCTTGAATAGGAAGACTCTTGTTCTATACGCACTGTTGTTAGCCATGCGGTTCGAACGAGAGTCCGTTGTACCTGTTGACACCCATGTCATGGGTTTAAGCTGATAATCAGCGGCGAAAAGACACCCGATAAGAGAGCAGAACTAATGCCGTGTTCATCGCTAGAGTTCAGAAGCACATTTAGGGATTTGGTGAGAGAAAATAATTCGGCTGGTGTGCCTTTCGCTCGAGCCTCAACCATGGTTTGTTCTGATGGTTACTTGAGAGTTTGATTCCTTCTGATATTGCAAGAATTCTGGCCATGCGTTTGGATGGGTAAGCAGGAGAACGTTGGCCTGTAGTGACGCATGTGGTCGTTGTTGCGGAGTGCACTAATCATGGTTGTGTGGACCGTTGACTTTTGACTTGTGCTCGTGACGCTACGTTAAGGTTTATCTCGGCCGTTAAGATGTCTATGTCCAAATTCATGTTAGGCAAAGGTTGCGGGATGTCCATGCCATTTGTCTGATGATAGATTAGATGTAGTTAGCAAGACAGCGGATCCGTAGTGATGGGCGTACTCGCAGGCGACTCAAGAAGATCATTCTATCAAACTATACGCAGCAATTCGTCTTGACGACAAAACGTTGCGCCCGACCGACCGAACGACCGATGGAGAGACCGAAGACCGTAGTTTTGGAAATGTTTCTAAATAAAGGTAAAAAGGTATTGATTTTTGTTCGAGAACTCGAGCCAAACCCAAGCGCGGTGGCAGCTCACCTCTATATCATCACTGCTGTTGAAAAAAGGGAAACAGAAAGATCACAACGGAAAGGCATCAAGGGTTCTCTTAATCAGAGGGAAAGCACGGAGCACGTCGACAGTTGTGGTGGTCCAGTAGGAGGAAGGAAAAAGCCTATGTTCACGCGAACGTTCATGTGCTCCCTTATCGACGTGACTAGTTCACAAGGTTGGCAGCGGCGGGTGACGCCGTGCTGTGTGGACCGTACTGTGGCGTAGGGGGGGATGATACCATAGTCTGTTTCGATGATGTCCCTTTGCAGGTACAGGGCTTCCTTGACCCGGGGAAAACGCAGACTTGGAGGTCTCCACGGGGGAGGTGAACCCTAGTAACACACACGACATCAGTCTTATCATGAAAATCCACGACGTCCAAAGGCTTAAATTCCGTCCGCAAGGACCCCGCTTATTTGGCGGTTCACTTGCAAAGCGCGCGAGTAAAATTCGAACCGGGCTGGAACGTGAGAGGGATCACCTATCATTGGACGTGGTCCCCGTGCTTGATTGATAGTACGGCATGATCTACGGCTTCTGGTGGGACACTCATGCCGGCTGAGAGGTCTGTTTCCAAGGTACTTACTAGGTAGGTTGTGGCGAGAACTTCGAAATTCGGGTTTAGCGCCTAGGACCTCCGTTTGTCCAACCACGACACATAAACGCCGTCTCAAAGAAGGCTAACCTGGAGATGCAAGGAAACAAACAGACGTAGATACGTCCTTCTACGTCCGAGCTGTAACACGGGCTCTAAGTAGGCTTTAATATGGTGTGAATGGGAAAACAAGAATCGGTTTAAAAATAAACAAAAGGCACGCCATCCGACGATGTGTCTCAGGATCATTGACGCTGGAGGGAATTGCATGGCATTTCGCTGGTTTGATACTCATGAGAATGATGCTCAGTGTTTTGTGTGACGGGTGCACGGAACTCCGGACGAAGTCAGAGACTCAGAGTAAGGACAAAGTCGTCATAGGAATTGCAAGCCTCCATGTTGTGGTCACAGTATCATATTTAGATAGATATGGACGTACTTATACGGGACAAAGGACTCCAACCCATCATGCATCAAGTTTCGTCCTGCTTCGCGGGATGCGTATGCCCATTTCCCTCCAAGAGCATAGATGGACCGTGGAAACGCGAACGAGAAATCGTCGGGCTTCGGTCATACCACATGCAAAACGACACTGTGGGTTCGCGTGTGGGCCTGCTCGAAGCCCCTGGGACTTTTAGCCTTCGACTTCGCTCGCGTACCTAGAAGTGTCTCTCCAAATCGCCGTTATTGCCGCAATTGGGTGCGTGGGGTCCGCTGGATAAAATTGTATTGACGAAGCCCGATATCGGTATGCGCATCCTATATTCCTATTCAGTCTTGTGGGCTATGCCTTTGAGCTCGTTGTGAGTTGTTGGCATCTAATGAGACGACTGATCAGCGCAGTCATGGGAGGCGGTCAAAACGCCCGATGGTACGCACCTTGATGTTTTTGACTGAAAGCTGTGCAGTCGTTCAGCAGTCGTTCCAAGCAAACAGGAAGGTGGTGAGTGGGTGGTTATTGTCTGGTGAAGAATTGAATGAGTACGTACTTCATCCTGGGAGAGCATAGCAACGATGAGAACACAACCGGCCAGGATCGCGAATAAATGTGAAACATTTCGACGCAGAATTTTTGGTATTTAGTACTTATCGTTCTAGGCGCGCAGATATTATATTGGAACAAGGATCATTGCGAGGAGGGACTCAGAAAGAGGAGGCAGTAGGACTGTGCTTCGGAGCAAACACGGGGATCAGTGGGTAAAGTAAGTACGATGGTATTGTCCGAGTAAACAACCGTGTGTGTTTCATACCGCTTGTTGTACTTGGAGAGCCTTGGGATATGCAGTCGATCGGTACTTTGTCTAGCTGGACGGACATAGGAAGCCATCCACCCACCCTAGTTGGTCATTAGCGATGACATCCTGACGACACCTGCAATGGTGAAACATGACGGATTGAGAATGGGAGGAACGATCTTGTCCGGCTGTCTGCATTTGTGGCGTGGCGTGGCTTTGTTGTAGTGTTGGTTGGAAGAACTCTACCTGGTAAGACAACGGCTAGACAAAGTGGGCGAACGGTTAGATAGAGGAGAGAGGAAGCCTTTGTGTTCACGTCATAGCTGAGTCCACCAAGAACGGATATCGGTAAGAAAGCTAGAGAAAGCAAGTTAGCACCGGGTCTCAGTACAGCGGTACGCTAGAAGTCCCAATCGAGTAATCATCCGAAATAACAAACAAGTACGTACACAGCAATGATTCGTAATCGAATACTCTGGATCTTGGTGCGTATTGAGTATTGGTATTGGCAAACAGGTGTGGTTGACGTTATCGCCTTGAGCTAACTTGACCGATGATCGAGCTAAGCGCAAACGAGTAGTAGGAGGGCGATTTAGTGGGTCTTGAAGTGTGCCGTATGATGTTGTACGTGTTGATGTTTTCGGAGAGGATAAAGATGACCAGGATACGCAGTCAGTTGGTGAGGTGGTAGCAGAATCAGATAAGAGCGTCATTGATATGAAAGGCTGTGCGACTCGGGGGCGTTTAGAATGGAGTGGCGGCGGGTTTAAGGCCATTAAGTTCGAGCAGCAAGCCTCATGGACGGGTCAGGGGGACGAGATCCAGAGGCCAGGTGTCGCGCACAGGGGAGAGTCTCAGTCCGAGTCAAGAACGGTCGAATTGGGCATCGGCGCAGAGGGAGAAGGAAGGCTGTGAGTTTGTATGGGATGAGATCTCCAAGTAGTTAGTAAATTCGGTGCCTGAGAGCCCCTTGTGTTTGCCGTCGAGGCCGAGGGATGTCCAGGGATGCGTCGATTCGTTGGCGTGATGATATCAGAGCCTCACGCGGCTGAAAGGGGCGACGCAGAGGCCGCAATCTCCAGACCAAGACCGAGCGTGCTGGATTTATGAACGGACGTGGGTGCTCCAGGGAGTGTTCGCATGGCGACTCTGGTGGTGGATGTGATCCGGAGGACGGAGAGTCGCGCCGTCGATGCCGGAGACCGGGGAGGGAGCTATAGTCGCATTCGTCGCGCTCGGCGATGAGGCTGCAAGGGAAATGCAGCAAGGCTGTCTGCAGGCTGCCCAAGAATACGAGGGCGCAACGCGAACGATCAGCGGGAGAGAAGCCTGCCAAATATAGAATCCAGTGAAAACTTTAATTTTTGCCCAAAATTCTCAAATTCAGGATCCAAATAGGGAATAGGGAAATTGAAATAATTTAATTGCCGGAATTTTAGCACCAAAATCTATATCGGGGGTTTGCTATGGGCCATAATAAGAGGTGCTTCAGTTCGTTTCCTCTCATCCGTCACTGTTGCTCGACGCACATGTCACCGTCGACTGTGCCCCACTCTCTCCCTCTCCCCGGCTTGCTGCTTACCTAGAGACGGTGCCATGTATCCTTCGTCGCCGCCGCCGCCCCATGCCGCCAGCCGCCAGCCTGCTAGCCAGTCTCATCCCCGCCGCACAGGTTCAATCTCAGAGCCCCAGCCGCCTCAGAACACGTCCTTGCCGTCCATCCGGCAGCTGCATCCCCACCTGCCTCCTCCTCCCGGCATCCCGCCGTCTATACACCCCGCTGAACCTCTCGCGCCGTACACGTATCCGGCCCCGCCCCATTTCGCGCCCCATCCCTCTTCTTCTTCAACCACCACCATCTCTTCCGTCGCGCCAGGTCCTCCTCCTCCTCCCCCGCTTCCACAACAGTTCCATCACCAATCGTCGCCGCTGATACGCGAAAGAGAAAGAGAACGCGACCGCGACGCAGATGTGTATCCAATGGCTGAAAGTGAGATTGAGGACACAGAACAACCGCCAAAGAAGAAACGGCGGCGTCAGGCACTCAGCTGTACCGGTACGTCCTTTTTTCCCGACGCTTTCCACGTTGTTTTGATCTGATGTGCTCGCTGTTTGGCCTCACTATATGCGCTATCGATTTACTTGATGTTCTGCGTACACCTGCCACCACCAACCCAACGTCCACGGCCCTGACATCCCCAAACGCTCCGGCTCACGCTTCCATCTTTGGCTGTTCCATCAACCGCTCCAATGGGTCCAATGAATGTATTCTGGGTCTTGTGATGTCGTTACACACGTCACACGCTGTTCGACGTACTCATTCATTCGACCCGTCGGTGTAGAGTGTAAAAGGAGAAAGATAAAGTGCGACAGGTTCGGAATTTCCCTATCCACCTACTCCCGTCTACTTGCTCACCTGTTTCCTCTCTTTGCCACCTTTGCGCGTCGCGTCTTTGCTTGACAACTCGCATCAAACGCCTCTATCGGTTTCAATCTCCCCGCTTCCCTTTCGCCTGTCGTCCCTATTTCGCGTACCTGGTCTCCACACACGCACGCTTTTGGGGAAATTCGCTACACTTTCTTCGGACTTATCGCGCTTTCTGCTTGGTCTTTGTTTGACGCTTCCCTTCTTGTGGCGTTTAGAACTCAACCATGCGGCCCCTGTTCTCGGAGAGGGGAACACGCCAAATGCCATTGGCACGTTGTTGAACCAGTGTACGTGAACTCGTACCCACTTCACCCCGTCATGAACTCACTTCATCTATCTTCCCTGTCTCATCTCCCCTTCATCTCCTTTTTCACTTATCCGTTAATTCATTACTTCCTGGTTATCATCAAATCCACTCCCATTCCATCCTGAATTATTGTCTCCATTTGTCGTTTACTGCCGTCATTCACGGCCCTTTTTGCCATAACATGCCGCTCGTTCCATCTCACATACTTCGCTAACATAAATTATTCACTTCTATCTTTCATTCCTTGACTTATTGATTCATCCCTCAAAATTCACGTCTTCTCTTTGACAACTCCCCGCCACCATCACTTCCTATCCGCGCATTCACCCTCCTATCTCCATCCATGATCAATTTTCTGATTGATTTACTCACTATTTTTGCCCTTTGGGCTTTTTCTGGCCTTCTAGCGAGAAATACGTAACGCGCGCCGAGTATGATGAGCTCAAGGCACGGTTCGACCAGTTAGAGGCCATGGTACTCCGCAATGCCCCACCAGGTATGGTCCCGCCGCCAATGCTACCTCATCCTGGCCAGTCCTCGTCATCAGCTCCAGGTAAGCATACATTCCTTTCCTGTCTCGCCATACCCTCCCTTCCATCGCATTGTGCATAATGTCCTTATCTGAAGCAAACACCTTAGGCTGATTTTTTTCCTTAATTTTTTGGGTTCTCTCTTGGAAACAGGCACGGCGGTATCCCTGTATCATGTCGGTATACACCCATCTCCACCTGGAGACGGCAGTCCTCCTACAGCTATTCCGACACACATGATATTTCCACATGCACCTCCGCCACCGCAACATTCACCTCAACAACCCCAACATGGCTTTGGACCATCGTCGTCCTATGTTCCATCTGCTTCGAACCCTCATCACTCGGTTCCCCCATTGCCACACTTCGATCAAGGGCATACTCCGCAGGCGACCTCAGTTCCTGTTCGTCACGATCTCCACGCTCCTCCACACCATTTCATCCCACAGCACCATCAGCGTCATCATACACCACCGTATGAGAGTACATCCCCATTGTTAGCCCATCTGTACACCTCACCGAGGTTGAGCGGTGGCGATCCTGGCCTTGGGACAGCTTCCTCGGGGCAGGGTATGCGCCTACCTGACACGAGATCGCCTCCCCTTGGTTCAACTATCCATGCGTCTGGTATGGCTATGATGGCGCCCGCCTCTCCGTCGTCGACGCCTGGTATGGGGTCAACGGGCGTAGCTCCGAGTACAGGGTCGATGTCATTGCCAACGAAGAAGTCGCCCTTATCCCTGGCAGCGATTACGTCTCCTACCCTTACCTCACCGCGGCCAAAAAACTCATACGCGCAGATGCTCAAGCTGGGCGAGCGTCTGCGCCTGGTGGGAGTTTGGCTCAGCGGGGTGAAAGAAGGCCCAGTACCAGTAATAGCGGCGGCGGCAATGGTCATGGTCATGGCTTTGGTCACGGGATGGGTGGTTCAGAAGGTCGACGACCTGGTAGTGGGACGTCGAGCTCGCCGAAATTCCTCTTTGCAGGCGAACCGTCGTCTTCAAGTCACTCGTCGCCGACTCTCTTGGGAGGATCTGGGTCAGGGCTGTCAAGGCGGCCCACAGACCGAGCGTCATCACCGACCATGCTCCCAGAGCCAAGGTCTGATAGACGGTAGTCTAGCAGGGTTTCCTCTGTGTAGATCATCTATTCTGCTACAGGGCGAGCAAGGGCATCAGGAGTGCGGACAACGGCTTTCCGTCCTTTCCTCTCTGGCTCTCAAGGCAACCGCTCAATCATTTCTTGGTCAGCGACTATCTCCAACTTTCCTCCACACATTTACAATTTAGGGAAAATCTACTCGATGAACTATTTCTATTCGCCATCCATCGTTTCGCCCTTCAACATGTTCCTCAAGTCACGTATCATTGTCTTTTACTATCGATGGCATCGCACCATCCCATATTATCTATCAGCATCCTATGCGCGCTCGTTCGATCATCTGCTATCCCTTCGCTCCCATGTTTGGCGTTTTTGGTCCAGGCAGCTCTCAGTTTGCTTTGATCACTGATCCTTTTCCGTCCTATCTCATCTTCAAGGCACATGCACATGCAATTCGCACATTCATTCATCCACCATGGCCCGATTTTCCGACCTTGTCGACGAACCGATATGTCCGGCTCGTTCATGGGTCAAGGTTTCCTGCCTCGTACGGTCTATGTAACCTATAAGCTCTATATTCGTCATCGGTATCAACATTACACTTGACACTCCGCCGATGAAACTTAATCCAGTCGTGGACCCGTCGTTTGGGTATTATCTCCCTCGCTGTCTGTCATCTCCCGTTTATGGATGAGAAGTATTGGTGCGGTCCTCGGTGCGATGTGCATTGTCGAACGTGCCATCTCTGTTGCGCGATACCAAGCATGCAATCAATATTCGGGCCGTTGGACCACGCTCTTCATGCGAGCCCAGCCTTCATTCATGTCGCTGCTACCCAGATGGAATCCATTCTGGAAGGATACATCTGATGAAGCATCGCCCACTCTTGCAGTGAGGGTCGTCGTGATAGTCGGCTCGATGATAGTTGATCATCATGGTTATGATGATGTCGCCCTTTGAACTATTAATCTCCGTATCAATCGCGTCGGACTCGGGAGGCTGCTGGCGCTAGGTCAGCTGCCTTGCGCGCGTTGGTCACAGTGAAGATTTCGGCGAACATCATTCTTTGGGCGTTCATTCCCCTCACTACCGCTCGTCTGTATGCTTTTTTCGTGTCGTCCGCGCTTTTTCTGGCGCCTTCTTTTCATTTTACACTATGCCTTTTCGTTTAATCCCTCTTTGTGCCAGCGACTTTTATGATACCTTTTCCTCTACGCCGCTCCTCGTCCACCTTTACCTCATTCTAATCCGGTGGCGTGCTTGTCATCATCCCCCCTCTCTATCATACCGTACCTCATCCTTTTTCCCTTCTGATATGACCAGTCATGATTTCTTGTCTTCTGTTGGCCGCTCAAACGAGAATGTTTTTCCCGTTTCAATCCTGTATATACCTATACTCGTATATTCTCGTTAAAGCAGACTCTTTGTAGCCCTTTTTGTTCGACGTATATTTATGGTATTTATTTATCAGACTGCCCTCAAGCTTAATACCACCCATCAATCTGTCACTTGCTTTGGTATTTTTGGTCGTTTGAACGGTTGGATAGTATTATTACCTCCTCCCTCGTCACCATCCTACAGTCATTGGCGCTTCTGGTTACCTACGACGCCCTTGGTTACTTGACCACGTACGTATGTCGGTGATATATGTCGGGAAGCATGTAATGTATGCATGAGTTCTGAATATGGAACCATGAACAATCGGATCGCTTTACAACATGCACAGAAGCTCACACGTCCCTTGCAAAAGCTATAATTGTAGCCAGAGGTATGTGAAAGAAAAGAAGCTCAAGACATATGCTAATAATGTAACGACTTGTCGAACCGTGTTTCTGGTGCGAGTGTTCCCGCGAAAGCCAAGGCGCAACGAGGTTCCATAATCTACTCGACGTCTATGATAAGGTTATATGAACCATGCGCCTTGGGGGTATGTACAAACTCTGCTACCGTAGCCAAAGTCAGTGAATCTGGAAATCGGAGCAAGAAAGGTATATGGAGCACACGCACCGCCCAGTGGGATATTTAGAGTTGACTGAGAGAAGGAACAGAACCGCTACTTCCGGGCCGCGATCTGTTCCTTCATCCGAGTTCGTTCGAGTTCGCTCTTGTGCTTCGCCAGCCTCGCCAATCGATCTGCCTCAGCCGCCTCTTTCCCTGCCTTCTCGGCCTCGCGGCGATTAGCGTTCTGGCGTTGACGTTTCGTCATCGTTTCTGGTGATTTGGCCGGAGTGGTTGCCGAGACTGATGAGTCTGCTTGTGGTTGACGTTCTGAGGTTTTTAGAGCGGTGCAATCAGTACTCAGTACATTAGGTTAAATTGATACGAATGAGGGGGAAGAAATAGAAATTAAGGGTGAGGAACTGACTTGGTCGACTGCGCCTGACAACGCCCCATCCGTCATCTTCTCCATCAGCGTCGTTTTCACCAGGCCCACTGGCGTCAACATCTTCATAGTCACCCCAAGAGAAGCCCGATGCCGGCTTCTCATCAGGTCGTGGTTGGACGCGCATGACACGCGCAACGGTAGGGTAGTCAGGTGTTTCGGTCATGCTGTGAATAAAAGCGATCAATCAATACGAAGCCAAAAAAAGAGGTAGAAAGATGACCCACTCATCAACGCCTGTCTTTCTTGGCTTGGGCAGTAACTTTTCAGCCAGTGTCTTACGATTCTCGCTTGGGCGTTCGCGCGCAATGCTAGCCAAGAATGGCACACCTTCATCTTCCTCCTCTTCACCAATCTCTCCGCCGACCCCGAGTTCCATTCCACGCTCGGCGATTGGAGATGAGGTTCCTGTTGTTGTGACTGAAGTGGCACCTGCATCGCTGGTGACAGGGTACGTTTCGCCGGTTGTTATTATGGAAGCTGGCTGGGGGTTTTCAGGATTGCGCCGTTTCCCTCGGCGCGTTTCGACGCGTGTCCATGAACTGTCCGTGTCAATGGACGTCGTAGACTGCTTATGCGGTCGGCTGAGCGGCGGAGAAGGACGAGGTTGTGAAACAGGCGTTCTGGACTGATGGAGTCCCAATGCCTTCATTCCTGACCCTCCTCCATCTTCATCCTCAGAGGAATCGACCGAGCGGTTTTCGGAAGACGGTGAAACGCCTCCAGGCACGGCGGAATCATTATTATTACTTGTCGCGGTGAGAGTTGGTTTAGCCTTGCCCTTCTTGCCCTTCTTCTTGTTCTTCTTCGGCTTTGGTTCGCCCACCTCCGTCGTCGCAGGAGGCTTTGCTGCTATAGAGCCCGAATCAAACTGACCGGGTATTACCTCGGGGAAAGCCACGACATTGGGCTTCAAGGCCTCAACGGAACCAGACACTGTCCGTGCTGAACCACCTCCGCCAACGCGTTTCTTCTTCTTCCCCTTCTTCCCCGACCCACTGCCCTCAGCATCAGCAGAGGGCTTATCAGCTTCCGAAGTACCAGGCCCGGGTTGAGCAGCACCCTTGGTCTGCAAGTATCCAAAAGCAATGGCGCCAGCAACGGCGACGGTGGTGAAAGCAGCTTCAGGCGGGATGTAGCTCTGAGTAGCACCCATTTTTGCAGCGACGACGAGGAAGAAGAAAAGGTTCTCTTTTTTGTGGGAGTCCTGGACCAAGAAATTGGAAGCTGCGTAGCGTATCGAGCAGGAAAAGTGTGTGAACGGAATTAAACTTGGTTCAAGATGTGCCCTGTGACGTGGGTCTATGTGGCTCAAGCCAGATAAGATAAGATGGAGCGCCCATAGATTAGCGCCGCTTCCCTCTGTCACCGTTTTATGATTTTACCAAGATTTTACTGGCTTTTTGCTTGTCAACCTCGAAGCTCGAGCCATTTTTATCACTTGATTCAGGTTGGAGAGAATGAAGCCCCAGTCACAATCAGTCGCGGTGAGGCTTTACGCGGAAATGCTCACGCTGCCCCGGTCATCAGCGCTGAGGCGTTGAGAAGACGAACACTCCTGCCGGACATATAAGTACTATTCGACAAGGAGGTAACACGAAAGTAGTATGTTGGCTGTCATTGTTCTCTTTGCTTTCGTGCTCATTCCACTACTCTCAGCCCTCCTAGTTCTCTGCGGTGAATGGACCCATTATCCATTGCGACCGCTGTAGTCGCCTTCGTTGGGCTTTGGGATAACTTCCTCGATGCTGTGCGCAAGGTAGGTTTTCCGCTTGAGAGCCACCGATGCTTGCGTAACCTCACCTTCGTGTATAGGCTCGGAACGTCTCGATACGCGCCAGAGAGCTCTCTGGCGACGTCCTGGTCGATCTCACCACACTGAGAGACTTTTGCATCGCACATCAAGATGAGTTACAATACTCCCCGGAGCTGAAACGCTCATTGGACCGCCTTCAGTGGTAAAATTTCTTTCGTACCACGGTTCCCATATCATTGCCTTTCACTTACCTTCATCGCTTCAGTCAAATGACGCACACCGTGTCAGAATGCCAGCAACTTGCGCGTCAACCGTCCCCGTTCGCGCGATTCAAGCTCCTTGCGTTGTTCAAAATTGACAAGACCGAAGATACCATCTCTCGACTGAGAGATGAGATACGTTCGACCTTGTCTCGTTCTCATGTAAGCCTTCCTGCGCATTTGCGCTTTGATATTGGGATATTTCTGAGAATTTCTATTTTTACTAGTTCTTTGTCGCCGCACGCAATGAGCTATCAATCACCAGGATGGAGAATCGTATCATTCTCCTCCAGTCTACAGTTAACGACCAGATTCGTCGATACGATCGTCTTTTATCTGAGGTGGCGACAACCTCGCAAGGACGTGCAACTACTCTCACTTATCCAGTACGCATTTGCTGCCCCGACTTTCCTCTGAGCTTATCCATCTTGTTATCTAGGTCTCTCAGGATTCAACACAAACCCTCCAAACGGGCCATCAATCCTTTCAGCATCGCCCTGTCCTGCAAACAGGGAATGGCTTTTCTTCTCAGATTTATTCGTATTCGCGGCTACAAAGCATAATTAAATTGACTCGTCGGCTTCCCTTCTGCTTCGCCTTTTGTCGTATTTCGCTTGTATAACTTTGAGACTAACGATGTCCTCCACGGAAGCCCATAATGAAGCCACAACTGTACTCTATCATTTAGTTAGGGGAAAATAATTATTAATATTCTTTACAAGTTGACTTATCCCTGACTTATCCATGTGATAACTCTGACCGTGCGAATGCCAAGTAGGAGTGGTTCGTGAATGGCTTGTGTTGGGTTTATGCACTCGACGACCCATTTATCGCCGCGGGACCCTCTCGCCAATTCGTGGACATCAACTCCCCTCAGTCTGAGCGCATGTAGATAAACCCACTGGAACGATGTGGAACCTGACGCAATCTTTCAAAATAGTGGGGGCAGTGAAGCAGAAGGCTGCTCGAAACGACGAGGCAGGGAGTTTGGAAGTACTTAAAGAACACCACCCTGGTCCTGTGGGATACCTGACGAACGGCACTCCGTGCGCGCAGACCTTCCGAAGGAGGTCACTCTAAGGCAAGTTCACCGCTCATCTTCGTACTTCATATAGACACAAAGTTCTCAACCAATCTCAACAAGCAGAAACCCCGCTGGTAAGCATCTTAGAAGCTCGAGGATCCGCTCTCCCACTCTCCCCATGGGCAGGCTGATCGCTCACAGGCATGCGTTCTCATCTTCTATGTTCAAATTTGAACTGACCTATTTTTGCTAGCAGATCCCAGTGATACCCAGTAATACGCCGATTCTGTACGCTGTCTTACTAAGAGTTCTGGCCATGGCCCTCCATATAATCGCACGGGACCGTTTGATATCAGTTTCGCGCTCCAGCATGACTACACCACGAGTTTGGCTTGGTGAGCCCCGCCGTTCACTTTATTAGTCTTTTACGTTCCAGAGATGTGCATTTATCAACACCCATATATACAGTGACGGGAGCCTCTGCTGGCTTTGGTCGGTCGACAACTGAATTGATCCTAGAAAATGACGAGATCGTCGTGGCGACCGCTCGAAAACTTGAAACTCTCCAGGACCTCGCTGGGAAATATCCGTCCTCTCAGTTACTCTTGCTCAAGTGCGATGTCACTCAGAAGGAC
Source organism: Pleurotus salmoneostramineus (assembly GCA_002583695.1). Lineage (NCBI taxonomy): Eukaryota > Fungi > Basidiomycota > Agaricomycetes > Agaricales > Pleurotaceae > Pleurotus > Pleurotus salmoneostramineus. The sequence continues at coordinate 39,178 of BEWF01000537.1, read as the reverse complement.
GACATCTCCTCAGTGTTCAAGGCGGCCGTTGATAAATTCGGAAGAGTAGACGTCGTCTTCAATAACGCTGGTGCTTCTGTTCTTGCAGAAGTTGAAGTGCAAGAGCAAGAAGATGCTTCAAGACGCATGTTCGAGGTGAACTTCTGGGGCGCTGGCCGTGTCGCGGCTGAGGCTGTGAAGGTTTTCAGAGACGTTAATCCTGCTGGAGTGGGTGGATTACTGTTGAACGTCAGCTCCGCTCTTGGGCAAGTCGGATGGGCTGGCGGTGGATATTATTCGGCGAGGTATGTTCAAGCTTCAATATGCCTGTTGACTTAGCGATTCAGTTGTTTCTGCACTTCACAGTAAGCACGGTACGTCCTTGTAGCTTGGAATGTGGATTACCGTCGATGACCTGTTGTATCGAAGCTTTGGAAGGTCTGACAGAGTCTTTGGTCATGGAACTCGACCCGAAGTGGAATATCAAGGCAAGTAACTAAAGCCCGACTATTCATAGAGTTTTTTCTTGACGCCTCTCCCTTCCCCTTAGATATGTCTTGTCGAACTTGGCCCGTTCAACACTCGCATGGGCCAGTACAGTAGTGAAACACCGGCGTTCCCAATCCATCCAGCGTACAACAACCCTGACCTTCTTGCTTATCAGGCCCACGAAATGGTCGGTAAAGGTTCGCCTCTCCTAGGTGATACCGCCAAGGCCGTGAAGAAGATATTCGAATTGAGTCAACTCCCGCGCGACAAAATTCCGCTATATTTCCCTCTGAGTAAAATGGTTTTCGGGATGTTCCAAACGAAGATCAAGGCTGTCGAGGATTCGATGGAGAGGTTTGCCAGTTGGTCTGAGAATTTGGAGATTGATTGATACTTGATTTCATCATTGAATGTTTACGCGACTGATATCCCGTTTCCCATGATCAGACAGCGTGAATAGTTAGTTCAAGGAAGACACCGACGGCGCCTGGCTTGCGTCCATTCCCATCATCACTATCGCTGCCGGGTGCGCGTAAAAATGGGGATACCCTAGAGGCTTCGGATTAATCATTCCTCACAGGCGAAAGATTTCTTAGTCCATCACTAATTATATTCGGCCTTCATGCGTTCCCTCAAACGCTTATAGAGACAGAGAACTGATCAAACTTCCGTCATTATAGGTTTTCAAATAATACGGCATTGATAAACGAACGAATCATACTTGTTGCCAATCTGTACGGTCGCTCAACAAGTCAACAAGTTATTAGCGAAGAAATGTGCGCGCTCGGCGAGTGATGGGTGCCCCAACCCGGCCCACTTCCAGATTGAAAGCCTTTTCCTACAAAGTCTCCTTTCAAAAGGACCTGTGAACAGTCTGAAGGAAAACCAGGCTGCCATTCGAAACTTGAAAATTCGCTGTAATTCACATATGTAGCCCAGTTTGTCGATTTCCGAACGAACTACTGGGAATCATGCTCAATGCCAAGTTGTCATTGCCAACGCAGATTAGAGTACCCCTTCGGACCCATACGCTTGCTATCGTTTATTAACTGGCGATGTATTGCCCTCGGCACGCCACTTCTAAAGCATGCGGGGGTATTCAGCTGCGCCTGGCCGCAATGCTGTGCTGATCCACTGATCTCTGGGCTCTGAAGCTGTGATCACTTGCCTAGATATTGCAATTGGAAGAGTATGGATTTCTCTGGTGATTATTCGCAGCGCAGGAAGCAGTGGTTGTTTGACGGATCGTCGCGGGAACGCCAAACCGGTACTTAAGCTTCGAGACCGTCGGTGCGAGATGGATAGGCTGTTTGCTGATGAGCTTTGGCCGTATACCCAGATGGAATGTGGTAGTTCGTATTTATGTGGTTGCTCACGATTTTCCGCAAGTTGCCAATTCAAAAAGGGACCTCCTTAACTGATGCGACTGGACTTATCGCAGCATTGGGGATTTCGAAATACCCGCGACGGGAGTCACATAAATCACTCTAACCAATAGAATAGGTTAATTTAAGTAACCAAATCCGTGAACGCCTAAATCACAAAATCCTGCAGCCTGCAGACGATCCACCAGGTCGGACGCTGACCTTCTTGACATCGAGGACAGTCAAGGTCTTCAACGCGTCGGGACCAATGAATATCCCTTGCCAGAGCATGTTCATGTTATCCTGTTGCATAGCTCCAACCTTCTTTCCTCCAGCGACGCGCGAGTAAGGTCCTTCGACGATGTTGTAGTTATGAGCTTTGTTAGCGTAGTTGTCGTTAACAAACTAAAAGTCGAAGTTGAATGTAAGGATCCACGAGGAGAAAATAGGGAGGAGGAGTCAGGCGAACCTTTTCCCACTCGCTCGTTGGCTTCGTGAAAGACTTCACAGCGGTCTTCTTGCCTGGAGTGTAACCAAGAGTGACGATGTAGTACGCATCGAGGGGCTTAGGGATACCCGTCGTGTAGCACTTCCCGAAAAACATCGCCTCATCAAGATTCTAACGGTTCAAATGAACGGTCAGTTATTACGGTAGCTCGTCAGACCGGGAGGAAGAAACATACATCGAAGACGTAAAGACCACCACGGCCGCTGGGAGAGAAGTCACCACCACTGGAGGAATGACCGGTTGGAGACTTGTTGAGTGGGTACACCTGTCCGATGCGAGGAATTTCTGAGCCGGTGATGGCGCGGTAGAATGTTGCTTTTCCTTTCATGTGCGAGGGTACTGAGTCGGCGGCGCGACGGCTCAGATAAGAGGAGCCAGGTGCAGCGAGGGCGCTGGTGAAGCAGAGGGCGGCGGCCACGAGGACAGCGGGGATGGAGAAGGAGAACTTCATTGTTGAACGTGGGTGGGTTGGAAGTTGAGAAGTTGAAGAAGATAGGGTGATTGAAGGCGGCGAGTTTGAACTACCTGAGTACTCGAGAGATGCTTTGACTACCAGAGTCGTGAGGAATCATTTGTCCGGCGATGGAGGTCTTATATAACATGGACGGTAGTAGAAGCTGAAGCTTGAGTACGTGTCGCTTGTTTCGAGTTGGATTCAGCTGTCTGAGCGCAGCTCGTCGAGCCTGAGGGCAAAACGCTGGATGAGTAACAGAGTGGTAGTTGAAAGACAGGTCCTGCGTAGGAACACTGCAAAAGCGCATGGGTGAACGACAAACTTGTGATAATAAGCGGCTCTCAGGTTTCACAAATGATGACATGCTTCGTAACAGGTACGTACACCATTTCTAACAGTCCACTTCCTGAGTCGAACGTGGTGACGGCGACCCTCGTGATAATGTCACCGCAAGGACATTACAATCGTCCCAATCCTTCCACCATGCCACCTGAGGCTCGCAGTTCCATTTGATTTTTGAAGGTGTTGATTGATGCCTATACCACCGGTCGTACACTCCATCCGCAGCAGCTTCGAAATCGAGGCAACGGAGTGAAGGGAGGCAGGCGAAGAGAGTTGCAATCACGGATTGGGAGGAGTTCGCATTATAGATACCAAGGCAACCGACAAATCGGATGTGACGGATGGTTTTGTTGCGACATCTCAGGTTGGAGACCCATTCCAAAGCGGCAGTGTCTGAGTACTGGAGTCACAAGGGACGGTAAGCAACTGGAAACAGCATTGCGGGGGAGCCCCCACCTGGTAAGTGAAACCCAAAGTCTCTAACTGAAGGTATTCTAAGTTTGACATATACCTCGCCAGCTCAAACATCTTCTCGAGCGTACCATTTCTCACGGCCAAGACCTTAACATCAGCCAAAGACTCTGCCATTCCCTCGACGTCTAAAAACTCTGGACACATTGGCGACATCGTTACTTTCAGATGCGTCACGCGGTTGCCTAGAAGGATGCTGACGGCGGCAGCGAGCGTCGTGTCGAGAATTCGGAGACTAGGGAACAGCCCAGAAGGAAGGTCTATGGGCATGAAGAGCATGGGTAATTCGAGGTGTTCAAGGCGCGATTGGGAGCAGAGAAACTGGATGAAGACATCTAACGTGTAGATCACATGGCCGAAGACGAGTTTCTTGAGGAACATCGGATGATGTCCATTGTCACTGCTCGGCGTGTCGTCGATGTCGAAAATGGGTAACACGATGTTTGGCTTCGCGAGTGGGCAATCAAACACAAATGTGTCCATGCAATGAAGATACGATAGAATGAGTTTTAAAGGAATGGCCAGTTGCTCGGTGAACAAGTCCCCGTACAGCTTGACGACGAGCTCCTTGACGCAGAGACCCAGATACGGTGCTTCGCAGAGAGTTCTTAGAAATGCAGCCAAGCGAGCAAGGAGAACACGTCGCTTGGGCTCTATGAAACGAGCATTGGCGAAGAGAACAGGAGTAGTTACGGCGTGGAAAGAAAGTGAGGACAGCGAAAGGGAGTGGAGGGATGGTTGGTCGTCGATGAATGTAAGGATTTGGCGAAAGACATCGATGGGGAGGTGGGTAAGGGCCATCGTTTTCCAAGATTTTTATCCCAGTTTTCTCGGTGGATAGCTAGTAAACCGTCAGAACTGTGAGGCAGAGCCTGAGTGGTGTGCGGCGGCCGTGTGGCCAATTCTATGGTGGCTTATGTACCATCCTAGTCGACGGATATGAAGAGGGTTATGACCGCTTCTCTGCTGCTTGTGGGTCCGAAACTCCCCAGTGGATCAATCCAAGCTAGAGTTCGCCCGTGTTATCATGACATGGCGAGCGGACTACGATAAGAAACTGCGGTAAAATGGATCCGGGACGCCGTGCCGCTAGCATCTTAGTCGAGAAAGATGAAAGACATCCTATTGAGCTCCAAGTCTGCAGTGTTTTGGGTGATCCAAGTACGTCAGGAAGCGCCTACACAATCTCGGGAAAGGGCTGGCCTCCACCCATGAATAGATCATGAAACGGCCTTCGGGGCAGTGTGGGATACACAGATGAAAACGAGACAAACTCGAGTAAGTAAGTTGTTCACAAGCGAACTGAGGAAGTGATGCTTACCATGTATATTGAAGCCATTGAGCCACTGAAACTGACGAAACAAGTGACAACTGCAGATGAGGTTAGGGCTTGGGATCAGTTTTCTGCCAGTATGGACCTAATAGTAAACGTTCTCGCGGTCCATGGAGAGCACGTGGCTCGATGCACACGTCCCCTTGGAAAGGTCCAGCACGGACGTTAGGGCTTGTCTTGAGCTTCCAAGTTCCTCCGCTCGCGGAGCCAACGGTTTGATTTCCAACATCCGAACTCTTCGACCTCATCCGAACCTATTACTCTTCCATTCATAGATGATACCTGGTCATTGTTATCTTTGTGTTCCATGGACGTTCAGACTTTGGCTCGAACGACCTCCCGGATCTGCTATGGATGCCCTTCATGCTCAGTGTTCGCTGCCTGCTATACAGTATATGGCATACCTGTCTCATCTCCGTTTGCTTGACATGCTCCAGCATTTTGGGGCTCTTTCTTGGGGCTGTGAAACAACTGTAGGATGTCGAGACTGTGGGTGTTGTGTCAACGCTGCCAAACACAAAGCCTCGTGGAGTAAATGCGATCGATGTGGTTGAATCAAATATCACGACCATGGGGACTGAATAGTTGCAAGATCAACTCGTCATTGCTTCTTCTTCTTCCTGAATGTCAGGTTCAATACTTGGGAAAGGAATATGAAGATGTAAGATGGGTACAGTATGATGTCAGTGTTTGAGATATATAAACCGAAGTGCTCAGCAATGAGAGCCGCCATACACATGCTGAACGCGACGAAACCGCTGCAAGCGAAAGATGTCAGAATATTATGCGAAGGAGAGGCGGAGGGAAGCTTACAGCCATATGGGAATCCATTGCACTGGAAGGTACTTCTCAGAGTCTATCATCATAAGCTGGTTCAATCTGGAGACACGCCCGAGATTGTAACGCCGGCCTTGTTTGTACTCGATTGAATTCAACAAATGTTTGGATATCCTACTGAGGTATAATTCTTCTGTGTTGAGGGCGATGTCTTGCTTCTCAAGCCACGTGAGTAGCTCCTCCATACGGGCTGGTGCTAAATGATCATCTAGAATTGAAAGACCCTCGACCGAGCTGTGCTGAAATCTTCGCGGGCATTCGAGTTCAAGACTGAGACCTAGCCGCGGTATGGCGTTTTTGAAGTTGACGCGCCATAAGAAACTGATCGTTGTACCAGCGTCAGGTGCACGGCAGATAAGACAAGGCAAATAGACCTCGTTCACGCATGGCAAACAGCGAACATGTCCTGAGAGCGGCCGAAACTGAGTGTTAGCATGCAGCTCTGAGGGAGAATGAGGACTTACCACAGCGAAGCAGTGTTGGTGAGACGAATGGTCCGTAGCAGAGAGTACAGAGGGGGCGGTCACCCATGTACACGGCGTTGGTTTGGAATCTGAACCGGGATGAAAGTTGGAACAAAGCGGCTGGGTAAGTTAGCGCTCAGTGCTGTGGCTGTAAAAATTAGGCGCCGTGAAAATTTATTCTCTTCTTGTCGTCGTCACTAAATCATCCCTTTGTAGCATTCGCCTCGGATTCACGCATGATGGACGCAGCCTGGATACTGCTTGAGTACTGTACTCGGCACCCGAACATCGGCACGCTCTGGTCTGATACTTAACTTCCAGAACCCGAACCCTGCCCGAACCTATGAGGGTCGGTTCAGTCGAAGAGCAACTTTTGACACGTCTATCTCAGCTCAGTCCGACTGGACCAAGCTCTGTTCAATAACTACACGAATGACTGAACCTTTCGACGTTGTTTGCAGAGTCATTCACTGTTATACTCTATCCTCTTCTTACTCGCACCATTCCCGTATCTACTCTCCCTCAACCACCCATCCGCGCTCCCACTGTTAATTCACGACTTGGGCTAAAACATTAGCGTACTAAGTTTGCCTCGAAGGTCCATGTATTCCCTTGGGCTTGTTACGAACGTCAGCAAATGGTGCTGTACAAAGTTCCAATGCTCGCTGGCCGTGTACCGATCGCGCAAGCCGGGGTTCATGTGGCTACATGTTAATGTGTGTACGAAAGAAAGACGTGTGAAGCAGGTGTTGTGGATGTACTCTAACAGCAGAGCTCATAAAAAATTCGAACATATCCATTGATGATGACGCCTAGCCATAAACAGAGCAGGGAGTAACCACTTCAAGCGAACGAAGAAATTAGCACGTCCCAACGAAGCACAATCGCCGAGAGAAACTCTCACAAGCATGTAGGGATCAAGTGTAGAGTAGATGCGAACTTGAGTGAGTCCTTTTAAGCTGATCCAATCTGGTGATTCGTCCAAGGCTGTTGTAGCGTCATTCTATTAGATTGTGCAGATGTGAGGATACCCTGCAAGTATGCCTCTTGTGCGATGGGAGCGAGACCTTGTCGGTCAAGCCAAGCAGATACTAGTCCCTCAATATGGGCTGAATGGGCGATCAGAGTGGCTGGACAAACAGTCTTGATGGACTCTGACTCCGAGGCGGTGGTGGGAAGGGTCAGAAGTCTTCGCGTGAAGTTACATTTTCCTGCGTCTGAGCTCTTGACACGAATGGGAGGCTGGGAGTTAACTAACCATGGAGACAGATATCTCCCTGTGAATGAGGACGAAACGATTTGACCAGACTGGCCGAAGCATAGATGAAGGTGCTGTTCGGACAAATTAGAGTAAGGCTGTAGAGATTGCTTCCATTATACAAAGCAGATGTTAGGGGCAGTAAATAGAACGAATCTGCGTTATACCTGGAAAGAAAAGAACTGAGAAAGAGAGGTACCATTAGCACAGACTCGGGAGAGGGGAACCAAGAAAACTTACCAGCAAAAGGAGGGCATCTTGCGCTCCCTCTTTCTGCCCGGGCGGAAATCCTGCCCATTCGGCGGCCAAGCAGAATGGAAAGGAAAAGGTGGGATAATTGACCGCGTCTTGACATGTCCCTCCAACCCTCTCGACAAGCTCCCGCGAGAGAGCGATGCAGGACAGCCGTCAAGAGAGCGCTCTCCCCGGCGCTCATGGCACCGACAAGATGTTGACTCCGGGTGCAAGCGCCTCTCCCCGAGGCTCCCCATTGCTCACACCCTTCTGCCAGCCTCCCCATTGACTACATGACATCGCCAACTCACTAAAAGAGGTCACCGCAGGGACCCCGTGCAACCCAGCCGAATCCCATCGGATGATCGTCCCACCGAAGTGCATGGACGATGTCTCGATGAAAACACTTTGGTCATGCTAGAACGGACTCCCTGCGATACTCGAGAGGGTGGAAGGACATGGCGGTAAGGAAGAAAGAGAGGTTCGGGGAATGGGAGGGTTTATATGGGATTTCGCTCCTGGCCCCTATCAGGGATGCTGTTGCATGACTCTTCCGTGACGTCTGGTGTACATATCCGCGACAGGCTGTTGACGGTGGTGGTGAGTTGCCGAGTAACACAGAGGTGAGCTATCGCCAGAGGATAGAGCATAGTCCAGCATTTTCGTTGGTCGGCCTCCCGTTGTGTATCGCCTGTATAGAGTACTCTAGCTGACATATTGCGAAGAGAGAAACCTGTGAACGATGAAGCCGCGGATACGTGGGCAGGTGGAGTCGGAGTTCATTTCCATGGGATGTGTGCAATTTCTAAATGTATGTGGAATTCTTCATGCAAGGGGAAGTACGAGATAGTTTTTTTCTTGTGCGGTTCAGCGAGGAAATGGGCCGTGTGTTCAGAGTGACTTGATGTTCTACATGCGAAGAGTTGATGAAGGGAGGGAGAGATGCGTGGGGATGACAGAGCTGCACTCTATCATGGGGTAGACTTAGACATGGGAAGACACGTGTGGGTTCGAGGCCTTAGGATACACGAGTGAGTCACGGTGTTCGAGTACCAATGCTACCTGCCGTGCCCAAGCTTTGTATGAATCCGTTCAATGTCGTTGCCGTCGATGAATCAACACCCAAGGGAGGAAGGGATCGTGTTGGAGTAGATGATGGGATCAGCGCGGAAGGGGAGCGTTGCTTGTATCGGCGTACCGCTGGGATGGATCTGAATCAAACATCAATTAAATCAAGAACATTCGGGAACCCCACACCCACAGTCATCGTGTTCAATAGGACCTGTCGACCATTTATCAACCAACAAGGGTGTTTCTTTCGGAGTCCTGTTCGTTTCGCTTGGATAAGGTTTCGTCGAGCCCGGGCTCGTGTGTTGATACATTGTACTTCCAACTTCTCAATGTATTCCAGAGGCTTCGAATGACGCAACCGCCTACTTCGTAGATACATATGAGATGTCACTGTTGCGTGATTGACACGGACGCGGGTTCTAGTGGGAGATGTACGTACTTTGCTGAGAATGAGAATGATAAACCTGAAGAGGGTGGGTTGTGGGGATAGGTCGGAGCTGTGCATGTGCATGGGTACATGTGTATGGGTACCTGCCATTGCCTACTTGCCCAGCGCACCAACGTACGGGTCCCTGGGACTTGTTTCTCGTCGATAGCCTATGTTTGCTCTAGCACTTGCTCGAGGAACAAAGTTCAAGGAAACATAGACACGGAAAGGTCCGGCTGTTTTCCTAAGATTCGAGGTTCATTTCCATCATTCCACCGTGGACGGATGCCCGGGACCCAGGATCAAGAGTATGTTTCCTTTCTGTGAGAACGAGGTCTGTGAGAATGAGGGTTGCGTGTGTTGAAGATGTCCATACGTAGTAGAAAAGGGATACGAAGAGCGAGCGAGCGAGGGGAAGAGTGAGGAAGGGGCTCAATGACAGAACTATCGATGATGTCGGTGATTGGCACGGATTCTAGTTCTGACTTGAGATTACGAAGGGGTCAAGGAGCGAAGAAGATAAGAGAAGAGGAGACAGGGAATGTGCGTTGTGGGAGCTCGGTGTATGGAGAGTCGAGTCGAGCACAACCAGCTAATGACTTGAGAGGTGGTAGTGTTATCGACCGTAAAACCAGCGTAGTCTTCTCCATCGGGTGCGCTGCACAACGGAACACATTCCCTTCTTCGATTCGGCTGAGAACCATGTCCGTGTCGATACTTCCCAATATGACGAGAGTTACATAAGAAGAGAGAAGAAGAGAAGTCGGATTCGGACAGAACCTAGATGCGGATGATTCCGGTGTGTGGTCGAGCATGAGAAATCGAGAATATAGAAGAATCGAGCTGAAAAGAAGAAGAGAGAGAGCAAGGGGAAACTGGGCAGGAGGGCGGTGGATGCGGTAGATGGCATGGTGTGTGTTTGAGTTCTCTAGCCTGAGATCACGGAAAGATGGTAGGGACTATCCAGCCAACACCAAAATACCATGGGCATGCGTTGACGCTGGAGGAGAACAGACACCCCAGATCGAGAAGATGCATGACAACCAGTCGATGCTTTCTCAAAGACGGTCCATTCAATCCTTGTTCGTTTCGTTTCGATTAGGTTTCGTCGATCCCGGGCTCGTGTACTGAATCCTGATAGAGTATCTCCCATGTTGGCGAGCACCTCCAACGTTTCAATATATTCCGGAGGCTTCGAACGCCGCCGAACCATCAATATGGGAATATGCAGTGTGTAGCGGGCCGTCCCAGTTACGACCACTGATTGACATATGTAAGGTTGCATTCCGAGGCTAACTGGAGTGAGGGAGTACGTACGAAGGCCTGAGTACCAGTGGCCAGTGGTGAAAAGTACCGTGAAGGTTACACTCCCCCATGGGGTGCGTAGTACCAAGAGATACTTACGCCCGCGTTGCTGTTTTCCATACGAAGACAGAGACGAGGGGAGGAGAGAAGGACTTTGTCTGGAGGATAGAGCTATCGTGGACGTAGTACTATAGACGTTTGCGGCGATTGGGTGATCCCCATCATGCACTGTCATGCGTCTGCATTGTGGCGTGTATTCGAGTTCTAGCTGAGAAAACGGAGACGTCGAGGAGCCTGGAGCATGGATCCCAGAAGAGAGACGGAGACCACATCGTACTCTAGAGTAAAGGTGACACCAAATGCTGATTGACCTGTGCACATCAGGCTACCTTGTCGAACCTCTGGATGGGGTCGGGACCAGCGCATGCACATCGTTGGTAGAGGAACAAAGACAACTCCTGCTCGGACCCGCGACGGCTGATGAATTGATGATTGCACGGAACTCGGATTCGGAGGACTTGTGATAATTACTCTTCATTGTTCTTCCCACCTCCTCCCTCGAGGGAGGAAGTATACGAAAGTAGTAAAAGTAAAAGTGGTCCAGTAAAACTCAGAAAATAAAACCTTTGTTCTCTTCATTTTGTTGTCATGGTCGTCGAGACGGCTGGCCTCGAGCCGGAACCTGAAAAAAAACGACGACGACGAAAGACAACAGATGAAAAAAGACGCATGGACCCTTGGACCTTGGGACCCTGCCCATCATTGACCCGTTTCCGTGCGTTCTTGCTATTTTTGGAAAGTGGACAACCTGAGAAATCTGATGTGGCTGAAGCGGAGAGAGTAGTTTGACAGCGATGACAGGACCTAGGAACCGAATAACGAATTCCCCCCCTCCCTCAAGACTTTTTTCTTCCTTTTTTCTTCTCTCCAACTCCAACTCTTGAGTCTCTGTCGCTCTTTCTCTCGTTGTCGGACTCGAGGAACGGATTGGATAGGAATTTAGGGAAAGGATTGTGGTGAGTGGTGGTGTTTTTGATGGTATTGATGAAAAATGATGATTGAAAGCAGGAACCGAAGAGGAAGAACCCTCTCCTTCCTCGTTTTTCTTAGACTGTAGAGGTGGTCTACGGAGCCTTTGTTCGTTGGCCTTGTTACGTCGCCAGGCCATCTGCTCCAAGGGATGCTTACACTCTAACGTCCAACTCTGACATTCTCACCACATCCCCCACACGCATACGCATAACCCGCACTCGTTCTAACACTATTACACTCGCTCGCCCAGGTTGGCTGGATCGACCGCTTTCGTTCGTTTTCTTTACGGCACACGCGTTTCCATTCCCCCGTAACTATTCAGTTTCGACGACATACATACGGCATACGGCATACGACACTTTGGCGTCCACCGGGCTTCCCGCGATACACACACCCCCATCAGTCTTCGAGCTTCGATAGCAACATAAAGTTCAGTCGAGCATTCAGAGTTTCGATTCGAGTAACGGCACGAGCTTCCTCCGGGGATTACACATTGGCATTTCGCAATTGCATTCTCGCACTACATAAACGTTGACTTGGACACGCGGGATGATGGATTTTCTTCGCCATCACCACCCTTTTGTGTTTTCGTGGGCTTGGCCGAGTGTGGAAGAGGATAGACGGCAAACGGAACGGTGGCTTTGGAATTGTCAGCAGGAAGAGGAACGGCAAGAGGGAGGAAACGACCAAGACAAAGAGAAGGAGGAAGAGCAGGAGGAAGGGGTGAGAAGAGGCTTGGTGAATCACAGAAAGCGGAGGAGGAGAATAGGCCGGATGGCTCCCGCTCCTGCGCAATGGCAAAGACGACAGGAGACAGCTACGCCAACGCCGACGCTTACGTTGCCTACGAGCGTGTCGCTGGGGATTCCGTTGCCCAGTCCCCCGCCAGACGATGACGACGATGACGACGGGTCTTCTTCATCGTCGTCGTCATCGTCCTCTGCAACGTGAGTCCATGCCTTTTGTCCCTCTGGACTCTCTCTGACTCTCCCCCAGCTCATCATCGTCGGCTTCGAACTCCATATCATCGTCATCAGCAACGTCATCGTCGTCAAGCAGCTCGTCTAGCCTGAGCGAGATGCCCTCTTCATCGTCAATGTCATCGTCAGCGCCAACATCATCCTCTGAAACGTCCTCCGAGCCTCCACCCCCTTCTTCATCACCAGAACCACCGCCTTCCTCCACCATCTCCTCCACCATCATCGACTCCACATCATTATCCTCCTCGACTTCCCCATGGGCATCCGAATCCCCATCATCCCCATTCAGCTCCGTCCCGACCACCCGGACAACCCCATCCCCATCACCCATCTCGTCATTTTCATCACGCTCTCCCCCTCGGACCTCTGTTATACCGCTCACGCCGATATCCATACCCAATTCGACAAGCTCAACAAGCACATTTACTTTTAGTGTTAGTTTTCCTTTGGCGCCTATTGTCACGTTGACGACTAGCGCGAGACCAACGTCGTCGATTTCGTCATCGAGGGCGACTAGTTCCATCAATACTACGGCTAGTGTGTTACCCCAGGATGAAGGCAATGCGTGAGTTCCTCCTTTTCCTCCTCCTCCTTTTCAATCAACCGACTCATTGATCGTCTATATGCGTGGTAGATTGGCGAAGAACACAGGCGCGATTATTGGGATCTCCATCGCCGCATTCCTGGTGTTGATCGCCCTCGTCGTCGCGTTGTTTTTCTTTGTTGTTCGTAGGAGGAGGGGGAGAGGGAGGGAGTACGCTTATGGTGTTGGTGCGAGTAGTATCGTTGGAGGTGGAGGTGGTGGAGGGGCGGGAGGAAGGAGAAGTGCGTTGAGGAATCTTTTGGGTGGGAGTCCGTCGTTTGGGAGGACTACGGGGACGGGTGGGTCGATGTCGTCGACTTCGTCGTTGGGGTTGGGGATGGGTGGGGCGGTGGGCGGTGGTGCTGGCGTGGGTGGAGGTGTGAGTGGGAGGGGAGTAGGAGGGTTGGGGATGATGGAAGAAGAGGAGGAGGGAGAGGGAAGTTCGGTGGGAGGAAGACCGGTTATGGCTGGTACGAGGGGCAGCGGGATTAGTCTTGGATCGCAGTTTAGTTTGGAGGATCCGAACGTACCCCCAGCGCATTTCCAGCATCATCAATATCTGCATCAACAACATCTCCAGCATCTTCAGCAGCAGCAGCAACAACAACATCTCGATCAGTCATACCCACAGGATTCCTCAAGGAACCCAAGCCCTGTTTCTCACCTTGGTGCCACTCTGGGTGGAGATGGGGAGATGGTTCAAGTCGGACGAGGTGTTAGTATTGCTGGTGGTGTAGGGATTGCGCTGACGACGAGGGATTCTGCGATGCCGGAGTCGTACCTTTATGGACATAACAGGACGACGAGCGGTCGTGCGCCCATTCTTTACCAGACGCAGTATCCTTCCCTCTCACCTACCACGGCAACATCATCAGCACCAGCAGCTCCACCTTCAGGACCTGTCGCGACCAATGGAATTACCAACGGGAACGGAATCGCGAATGCAACGTTACCTCCTTCGTCGTATCACTGGAAATCCACCACCTCACCCGTCCCCCCTCATCCTCATTCCACATCCCCCTCGCCTACACCCTCCCATTCCAATCTCGACAACCACACAGCTACACGCACGCGCAGCCCCACCCCGCAACTCGTACGAACGAACAACTCTTCTAACGAGTCTACGGCGTTTTCACCGTCACCACCTGAGGTTTTGATGGAGGGTGGGGGGTATTATGCGTTGGGGAGTTCTTCGGGACATGGGTACGATGGGTCGAGTGCGTACCATGGGACGGGGACGGAGTCGTCGGGGAGTATCGAGGCGTGGAGTGTACCGCCTGCTCATGGGAAGGAGAGGAAGAGGAGGAGTTTGGTTGCGGCGTTTGCTAGTCTTTCTGGCTCTGGATCTGGTTCCAATGGTGGTGTGAATTCGAATGGAGGTGGGAGGGGGAAGGAGAAGAGGAGGAGTTCAAGTGGGTATGGGAGGAAGAGGGAGTCGGATACGGAGTTTGGGTTTTTGGGGAGGTTGAGGAGCGGCGGCGGGTCGTCGAAGAGGAAAGGAAAGGGCAAAGGAAAGGATCCGTTACGTGTGGGCATGCCGGTTTCGGGGATGAGCTTTACGAGTGAGATGAGGCTTCCTGCTGGTGATGATTCAGAGAGGGGTGGTGGTGCGTTTGGGTATGGGGGTTGGTATGGGAGTGGGTATGGGTATGATGGGTTGGGTTTGGGTTTGGGTGTTGAGGAACATGGAAGGATTCGGCCGTCGTCGTTGTTGAATCCCGCGCATGCCTACGCGTCGTATGCATCTGCAAACGCGAGCCCGGTTTCACCGACGTTCGCTCAGTCGAGGTCTGCGTCGACGCAGAGGATGTCGATGCTTCCCCCCACATCTCCCGAAGTCACAAGTTCCACTTCCATGCAGAAGGAGGCGGAGGCGTCTGGCATGGGGAAGAGGAGACATTCGTTGCCTTCGATGATGTTTATCCCGCCTACACCTCCTCAAGCTCATCTCAACCCTTCTTTCCCTTCCTCTTCTGCCACCGCACTTCCATCTACGCCGACACAAACGACATCTGTTACGCCCTCGACGTCGGCACCCGCGACCTTGCCACGCTCCACTGCGACAACTCGAGCGAAGAGAGGACGAAGTCAGTTGTATATCAGTAATGATACGCGATGGGCTGAGAGTCTTGTGACGAACGACTCGTTCTATCTCGCTGCTGGTGGAGCTGGTGGGGATGAAGCGATCTCACCTTCTCGTTCTGGAGGTGGACATTCTCCCTCCGCTTCTTCATCCTCCTCTTCAAATCCATCACCTTCAAATCCTTCACACCCTTCAAACCCTTCGAATTCCAACCAACCCAACACTCAAAGACGGCAATCATACCCGTTCTCACCGACGTCACCGCAGGATCGCACTTCCTACGCCTCATACGCATCTTACGCGTCGAATGGGTCTAATGGAACGGGGACGGATCGGTCGAGTGTGGGGAGTAATGGGAGGGTTGGTGTGCCTGAGGGGTTGTTGAGGCCGGATTTGAGGACGTTTGTGCTTGGGTTGAGGGCGCAGGATGGGGTGGGACGCGCGGGGGATGATGATGATGATTTATATGGTGTTGATAGAGGAGGAGGAGGATACCCGGTTAGGAGGGGGTGGGACGATGTGGATGGGGAGAGTATTGGGAGTTTGAGAGATCATGTGGATTATTCGAGGCCGATTGGTGCTGTGAGTCTTCCCCTTGTCTCTTTCTCTTCTGTGTGAATGGTGGCTGATCTAACGATGCTTGTTTCGTTGTTTTTTTGCAGTTGCTCAACCACCGTATGCCTAGTACTACAACCTTCGGCTCCGACTATGAGTCGTAATTCCTTCAAATTCCATTGCATGATGTTCTTATCTTTTGAAGCTCGAGCGTAACGTTTTAATCTTTTTTTTTCAATTATGCATTATGTATATGCATTTTGTATACTTACTTACATACATCCTTTTTCTGTCGTTTTGTCTGTTCTTCGCAGTCTGTCTATCTGTGGAGGTTGCTTTGATATCCAATCGAATCCAATTCACATATATAGTGATACCTTGCTCTGCGATCCAACCGCTGTGTAACGTTCTGAAAAAGGGGTGGACGTCATCTGGGCGGGTGAGTACCGTGGTTAGGCTCATTCTCCCGCCTAACGGTGCCAGTGACAAGCCAGTGAGCCAATTGTCTCGTCTACGACTTCGTAGACCCCAATAATTGGTGTACTTTCAAAATTTCACCGTCCATATCGGATTTTACGACACCACACTCATATTTGCAACACCAAGTCCAGCTGTAGGTCATGATCTACCTGTTGTACTGTCGTCGTACTCGGGGGCTCACCACTCCCGTTGACAGCCTGTCGCGGATAGAATACGCAGACATCGCGGCGGAGGCATGACACAATCGCCCCTCAACACATAGGGGCCAGGAGTGAAACCTATAAGACTCCCATTCCTCGCATCTCTCTTTCTTCCCTACCGCGATGTTCCCCCCCACCTTCTCGAGATATTGCTTGGGACACTGTCCACTGTGTTTGGCCTACCGGAGTGTTTCCATGAGTCATCACACGTCCTAACTTGCGTGTTGATCAACCATGGGATTCGGATGGAGGTCCAGTGTCGTCTGCAGTATCCTCTCTCGTCTTTTCTGCGAGTCGGCGATGTACATGGAAGTTCAATTTGGAGGCGGCGGAAGGTTGCTTTGGCAGCTGGATGTTAAAGGCTCTGGGGCATTTTATGCGCCAGGGGAGTCTCTGTTGACGTTCTACCTGCATCCCCCTATTTGCGGAGCTTGTAGAGAAGATGGGGTGAACGTCTCAAGAAAGCGGTCCATTACATCACGTCTACTATACAATTTCTCTATCGGGTGGTGGATTGGGGAGGATTTCCGCCCAGGTAGAGAGAGGGTGCGCAAAGTGGCCTTCATTTTCTGGCAAGTGCTGCCCTTTACTCGACGGTACTGGTGCCAGGCTCATCTCGACGTTGTCTTTCTGCCCATCAGGAACTCCTTGACTCTGTCATTTATGTAATCCCCTCACTTGACGTTCTTGAAACATCAGATTAGCTAGCGCATCTCATTCTCAGTCCTTTTACAAGGCTGTACCGCGACCGTTTAAAACTACTCTACATGCTCAAACCAGAGCCCCTCAGCCCCTCAGCCACAAGCGCCTTCGTAGCGCCCGCCTCAGCTTTGTTCTTGTGCGTCGTTCTGCTTCATCTCGCTGCTTTGCCAGTCTCACTCACCTTTCCAAGTGAACCTTCAATCGATCGACAGTCTTGTCGTTTGGACTCAGTCTGACTATCACGAAGCTCTGAAAGATGTTATTGACTGTCAGGGCCTTCACACCGTCAAGCTAGCAAAGCCAGAACGTTGCGCATTTAAAGTTATGAACAAGGCGACTCTTGGAGATCGTGACCGTCATCCTCAATTGCATAGCACTCGGCACGAGGGTTGCTCTCAAAGTGCACTGGCTACCTGTCCCAAACGTCTGACCCATCCTTTCTTCTCTCAAGTCGAACACTCGTTCGTTTGTCTCCGCGTGCCGTTTTGCTTCATGCTTGGACCTAAACAACAATTTTCTGCTCCGACTTGGCTCCGACCTCCATACATTAACTTGACACCACGGGTCTTCTACCACATCAATCTTGTGGTAGAAAAACAATCCTGGTACATCTGTGAGTGGACACTTTGGGAATTGAACCCAACCCCTCCCGCATGCTAAGCGGGCGTGATAACCAACTACACCAAGTGCCCGGTGATATCCGTTCGCTTCTTACTAACCTTGACCACCATTCTTATTTTTCGGACGTCAGGAACAGGAATAGAGTCTAGACCCTGCAGAAACCAACCACACGATCCCGTCAACGCCCCCAACGCCCCCAAACACAAACGACGTCACTCTAGTCGTCCTTATCTCTCCTCTGACTCTTTCCGTTGGGTTCAAGGCACACTGGCTGCTTGATGCATTGTTGTTTAAGGGGTATCCACCTGTCAGCGTGCGGCATCAAGGTGGTCTCTTGAGCCACGGCGTGCAGGGAAGGTGTGTTGAAGGTATGATCGTTGCTGAAATCGTGATCTTGAAATCGGACTCTGATTCCGACAGGAAATACGAGCGAGCCCATTGGTTCTGTCTACATGTCTCCGCACTAGCTCTCAGCCAAACGACCAGCTTGTCTCACCGTGCAGCCGTTGACGACGAACTTTGTACACTGAGCTCACCACCCACATTGAAGGACTCTGGAAGAACTCGAAGCCGAGTAAACCCGGAGAAACGGATTTTTTTCTGGCTTTTGCAAATGAGTTCGGCGGCGGCAACAGAGTTAAACGAGGGTTCACCCAGACCACCGCGTATTATAGCCCCGTAAGTTGGACCGTGTTTTCCTCCTTGCGGCTTGATGATGGATAGTATTTGTCGACTGGTCGACGGTGCACCGCATCCCGCTGGTTTCGCCGCCTTACTCAGCTCTTTCCATTCTGCGCCGCTCGACGTTTGCATTGGGTTCAAGGCGCTCATCCGTTCAGGACGTTCATCACACCGTCCAAGAGGCTATCCGCACTCAAGACGTCTGCATCGTCACAAGTCAAGAGTCGTTCTCCATTGAGTAATGGACCTCGCTGAATTCACTGGGAAAGCCTCGGTGATGTGGTTTGCATTGAACGTCACGGAACAATTCCTTGTCATCCCATCATTCGTATTCCAGATACCCGATCAACGGCCGTTGTCCAAGCTTCAACGCTTCAAGCCTAGCAGACTGTGGTATACGGTGCTGCGTTGACGTCCCATTCCATCGTGCGTATACTGTCGTTTGTGAGCTTTGATTCAAGGACGATATTGGGGCCCGATCTTACTCTTTTTCACTCCTAGTAGTGCTCCCCTGACGCTCTCCGTCACCGTGCCTCCAAGCCAGGCATTAAGCCTCCATGGAGAAATCAAACGGTCAATCCCATTGCGCCTAGTACCCCGCAGCTGGGCGGTATGCATACCCACCAACCGTCAACGTGGTTGATCCGTATCACCATCAGCGTATTTGACTCGTTCATTGATGCTTTGTTCCGTAGATGTGACTGTTTCCGAGTCGAAGAGACGACGAAGGTACGTCTTCAACAGGTAAGAGGTAGCCTCGAGCTCGATGCGCAGCTACGTCATTGAGATAAGGACGGGTTGAAGCCGACTTGGCGGTGGGGTAGACTACCTCCTAGACCTTTCTCGAATGCACGTATTGAACTGAATTGAAAGCTCGGACGTGACAGGTCGTGTGCTGCGAAAAGGTACTATCAACCTTACATAAAATGCGGGGAAGACCATGTACACGAGACACGAGATCACGTCTCATGGACTCCGCCAACCGAACGACCAAGAAGTCTATGCTGGATGCGGCATGGGGTTTTAAACTGACGCATAGGGTCGAGGACTTGGGATCCTCAATTTACGGACGCTTTTGAGACTGGCTTTGTCGCGTCGTCGGTGGAGATGGTTTGATTCAGGGACGGTGTGGGTATAGTCTACGATGGTACTTGCGCGTGAAACCAATCTACACACTCTAGTAGTCGCACGAGACGTCCATCAAAAGACATTCAGGTTAATCATTGCATCAAATAGAACAAAGGACTGCTTCGGTCGAGTTGTTGCTGAGGGGAGGTGGTAACTTGTAACTGGGGCATTTCCATCTCATCTATCCAGGGTTCAACCTACTAAGCATACGATACCGCGCAAACATCCGGTGCGTTCATTCCGCTCCCCCGAACGCCTGGAACTGTCGTGTGCAGACGACCACCGAGATCGATGACATACGCGTTGGAAATGATTTGTGAGAAATAACATGAATAACATGAAATGGGACGGAGGGGGACGAAGTATACCCGTTCAAATTTTTTCGGTCGATCGTACATCCCGATTTCCAGGGGGTTCCCTTTCCTGCTCGTATGGAGTCGAAACCGTCGGCCCCCAGTATCCGCTATGGGCACAAGCAAAGACCTGAAGCCCAGAAGCTGTTGTTCGGGATATCGGAGCAGGGCTAGGCATTTTGCAAAAAGGTGGTCGTGTTGATTGTCAGGATGTAAGTTTGGAACGAGATCGGGGAGAGTTTGGGGGCTTGGGATTTTGGGTCAGGGTTATCAAGGACTATCTAGGGCGACTTGAGGTGTTTCTGTGCGACAGCCTCCAGGTTTCGTTGGACAGGTCTAGGGCGGTGCGAATATATGTTTCCCATTGTCCACAAAGTTCGTTGAAGACACTGCGAAGACAGGGGGCTTCTAGGGGTTGCGATTCGCAGCTTCTCGAGCGCAAAAACTGCTGGAATTTTTGGAATTCGGTTGGTGCGAAGGAGTGGAATTTTGGAGTGCAGAGGCCAGATCTTGGAAATGCACATTTGCTTGGTATGTCGTCCGTGTACCTAGGAGGAGATAAGTAGTGACGGCGCCCGTTCATTGGACGATAAGCGCGTGGGAATTCCATGGGCGGTCCCTGATCGCTTTACCTCTGCTTCTCGCGAGTTTATTAAAATGGCTTCGTTTGTTGCCATGACCTTCCTCCCCCCAACACCAATCTCCTTCAGCGCTGCTCGTCGTTGGACGCGTCCTCAAAGTCGTTCTCCTCGTCGTCGACTTTCGGTAGCCCACCATGCCTAACGTTACCGAGGATGCCTGTGAGTATTACGCACGCAGTCTTCATCACCATCACCCATCGTCATCAGCCCATCATTCCCCACATCCTCGATGCTTCTCGCCTCCCACACACCCTCTTCGTCTCCGTCTTTTTCTGACATTGTCCTTTTTCAGCGCGTAACTATGTTTACACCGACCCCGAGACCTTCGAGACCACCACCTACAACTCGGGCGACATCGCATGGGTCTTGACATGTATGGCCTTGGTCTGGTTGATGATTCCAGGTCTCGGTTTCTTCTACTCAGGCTTGCTGAGGCGCAAGAATGCCTTGTCGATGATGTGGCTGTCATTCATGTGCATAGGCGTCGTGTCGTTCCAGGTATGTGTCCTTTGATATGGTACTTCGTGCTTTTTCTAATGGTCTGTGCGTTGTAGTGGTTCTTCTGGGGTTACTCTTTGACGTTTAGTGAGACGGGAAGCGCGTATATCGGCAATCTCAGTGTGTATTCACTTTGACTTGGCCCAGGAACGCTTTTTCCTGATTCAGGTTACTTCTCGGTTTAGAATACTTTGCCCTGCAGAATGTCCTTGACCAGCCATCAATGGGCTCGGACAAGCTCCCGGCTCTCGTTTTCTGCATTTACCAATGCATGTTCGCTTGCATCACGTACGTAAAGGCCTTATTTCACCTCTCGAGCGACGTTCTGACTTTAAAATGCAGCCCCATGATTGCTGTTGGTGCCATTGCTGAACGCGCTCGCGTTGGTCCCCTCCTCGTCTTCGTCTTCATCTGGACGACCATCGTTTACGACCCTTTGGCCTGCTGGACTTGGAACGCCAATGGATGGTCATTCGTCCTTGGTGGTCTCGATTTCGCTGGTGGAACCCCCGTCCACATCTCTTCTGGTACTGCCGCCCTCGCCATCTCGGTCTATCTTGGAAAGCGACGTGGATACGGAACCGAACGTCTGGCCTACAAGCCCCATAACACCACCTACGTTTTCCTTGGCACCGTGTTCCTCTGGATCGGTTGGTTCGGATTCAACGGTGGCTCTGCTTTGGCCGCCAGCTTGAAGGCCATCCAGGCCTGCATTGTTACCAACTTGTCCGCTGCCGTTGGTGGTATCACCTGGATGCTCTGGGTACGCGCTAATCCCTTCTGCCCTCCTTTTCTTGCCTGATCTTCCTTTCTTTGATAGGATTACCGTCTTGAGAAGCGATGGCCTCTTGTTGGTTTCTGCTCTGGAGCCATCGCCGGTCTCGTCGCCATCACCCCCGCCGCTGGTTTCGTTGGCGCTCCTGCTGCAGTCGCCTTCGGCTTCCTCGCCGGTACAGTCTGTAATTTCGCCACCCAGCTCAAGTACCTCATCGGCTACGATGACGCTCTTGATGTAAGCCCCAATGTCATATCTAGGTCATGTCACCGGTTTACTCATCCTTGCTCTTAGATCTTCGCTGCTCACGGTGTCGGTGGTATCCTCGGTAACCTCCTCACCGCCCTTTTCGCCCAGGCTTCCGTTGCCGGCTTTGACGGTGTTGAGATCCCTGGTGGCTGGTTCGACCACCACTACATCCAGCTCGCCCATCAGCTCGCCGACTCCGTTGCAGGTGTCGCCTACGCTTTCGGCATGACTACCATCATCCTCTGGATCCTCCACTTCATCCCCTTCTTACGCGTCCGCTGCGACGAGGCAACTGAGATCCTTGGTGTCGATGACAAGGAGCTCGGCGAGTATGCCTACGACTACGTCAACCTCGAGCTCGAGATCGGACACTCTCCGAAGATGGAGGTTGGTGCCGTCGGTGGTGCCCGTGAACCGGACCACAAGATCCCTCAGAAGCATCATGAGGAGAGTAGCGGAAGTGAACACGAGAAGTAGATTGTTTCCTCATCTCACCTCCCCCCGCTCGCCTCGTCGCTTCATACCTCATCACCCCACATTGCCCGTGATATCCCTTTACACACCTTCGCGTTTATGCATCCCTACATACTCACGACCCATCCTCCGTTGCTTTTATCTATTTAGATCGTCCTTTACTCGTGTACGACCTTGTCTTTTGTTGTTGATGGAATTTTACCATTTGTTTGTTTGTTTAAACTTTACAGTAACGTCTTCGTGTCTTTTGCATTTATAAAAGCAATAAAAGATGTCTTGTCGTTGGCAATGTGCGTATGGATGAATGAGAGTTCTCCCAACTTTTGAGTGTGCAAGCACGGTCGTCAAGGAAATGATTTGAGATAAGGCGTCCATATGTGGCTGAGAGCATAGCTTCCCATGTCGGGCACTTGGTGTAGTTGGTTATCACGCCCGCTTAGCATGCGGGAGGGGTTGGGTTCAATTCCCAAAGTGTCCACTACCTGCTGTCTTTTGATTTTGTCCTTCGGGTCCACGCCGTCTTTCGAGCCCTTGACGCGACCATCCTTCCGGTCCAGTCTCAGTTGCTTTCACAAACTTTTGAGAAGTCCTGTTTTGGCCGGTTAGTCCGTAGTTGCTCACATCTAGGTTTGTCACCAACCGGAGCCCTTGCTACTTCAAGTAGCAATTGACGAGGGACGATGTCTTCGATACTCAGAGATCAAATTCCGCTACCCAAGGGAATCGCGATGTCGATCAAGCATTCAACCGGTGAGGCCTTGAGGGATGGATGTTTCTGCACCATTGCAGAGGACTCGCCTACATGACGTCAACGCAGACCTGCGGACCCAGACACGCTCTCAGAGCTCAAGAAAGCGTTGAGGAATAAGATAACGGTACCTGAAACGTTGTCAATAGGATATAACGAGGCGCGAAGAGCTCGCATTGCCAACTCCCATTATAAGTTTCGTTGATGAATGGAACCTCACCGGTCACCTCCAGGGGTCTGATTGAAGAATTTAGCCCAGCGAGGCTGCTAAGTGATATGAACAGGTAACCATCGGAGGCCGTGATTTATTGAACGGGGGACTTGGAGAGTAGTAAGAATTGACTCGGAGATCCTTGTCAATCCTCCAAATATCATACCGGCAAGCCAAGAAGACTACATAGAGTAGATACCCAAGAGTCTCTCGGTCTGACCCATGTACAATTGTTGATCTCGCTTCCATCTAATTCATCCTTGTAACCTGAGGTGCCAAAGAATGAGATGGGCGGGTTGGACAAGGTTGAACATCAATGAGATAGCTTACTTCTTCCCTTTCACTTTATCGGTCTTCTTCGCTGTCTTCTTCTTGCCTGTCGGACAATTCTTTTTTGCCCTCGAGAGCTTATCAACCTCCAGGAGCGTGTACTTCGGCTTTTCTGTCTTTTGAAAACGCTCATCAGATGTACTGAAGCCCCAGCATTTCTGAGTTGAAAGAGTCCAGCCCAGCGTTAGTGATACGGCGGTCGGACAGAGTGAAAGAGACTGGCAGAAAGTCACATACCTCGAAAAGTTGCCACGGCGGACTATTCCAAATGGTAAAATCCTTCCCAGCACTCCATTTCCATATCCTTCCTTCTGCGCCGCCAAAAAGGTGCAGTCCAGCGTCGATCCAGAAGCATCCTCTGAAGCTAGCTTGGGAGCTGACAGTACGGTCGTCCTCGTCCTCGCTTCGCATGAATAAGTCGCCCACCAACCTAGAACGAGGGTTACGTGGCGGGTCGAGAGAAACAAGTCGTTGTTGGGGGGTCCGTCGCTTCGGAGGATTCACTTGCTCATCTCGTGTGCGGTGACAACGATGACGATGACGATGCCTACACACTACAGCTGTTCCGTCAGTGGATTCTGCGTGCTCGAGTTGAGCAATGTCGCGCTTGTTCGTAAGAGACGCAGACGCTTCGGCAACAGCATGAATGGACGCTCTAACCCATGCATCGGCACCCAGATGGATGTGCGCAGTTGCTTTTCCGCCGCCGATGGATAAACCAAGGTTTATCTGAGGCGTGACTGTGCCTTGTATGAATCCTATGATAGCAAAGACATCAAACATAAAAGGGTGTCGATACCAACATTTTGTCAAGGTCTACTTACCTTGAGCCGTGATGGACGCCGCTGCATCGAGCGAAAGTTCTGAGACCACCATGGATGACATCGCGTGAGTGGCGTACTGTGCAACAGGAAGAAGAACAAACCAGAGTCTTTGCTCTCTATCCCATCACGACGACCGTATTTCTTTGCGGCGCTCTCGGGGTAAAAGAGCTCTAACCCATTGAGTTTGTAGTCAACGTCAAAGTCCACATCAAGGTCGATCTCGATATGGCCTTGGATCTTTCCACGGAGGGATATAAACGGGCCAACAGTGATAATTCTACGGTTCAGAAGCGAATCAATAACGCGAGGCAACCGACAGTATGGATACGTACTTCGGGAGTGAGAAGCCAGGTATGCCAATGGCATCGATGATCTTCTCGTCGACGGTGAATCCACCCTGTTAAAAAGGTCAATCAGACAAATCGTAAAACAGACTTTCTTGTCGTGACTAACGGTGAGAAGGAGTTCTAGGTGGAGGTGGGCATTGAATTGACCGTGTACTCCTATTGACAGCTGAGATGTGGAAGGGCAACGACGGAGATCGACGCACTTACCGCCAAAGGCAGCCATGTCCGTGATCTCCCCCTTGAGGAGACTACCAACTAACACAATACCAACTTTCCCTTGTATCCATCCTTTAGAGGTCAATTCAACGCCAACCCTCCCAACAGGACACTTCCCTAGAGAGAGCGGCTTCGTCCAGTCGAGGGGTTTTGCGTTCAAGGTAATATTATTAGACTTGACTTCGGGCTTGATGTTGAAGTTCGCCTTGTCTTGGATTGGTTAGTAGGCGTTTTCGAAAGTGATTATGTGGATAGAATGTCAAAGCTTCAACACACCTTTGATCAGGTTTGAGATATCCTTCACTTTATCGTCAACCCAGTTCTTTGTGTCTATGATCACTTTGCCAACGGTGTCGACGGCTTCGCTAACCCACGCCTTCGCCTTCTGAATTCCGCCGATGATATCTCCGATGAGTCCGTCATCGAAGGCTTCGTTGAGATCGATACCCGGAGAATTGACCTATGGAGAGGAATGATCAACTGAAGAATTGGATTACATTACCGTATACGCACACCGATGAAAACCAAATTCACATCTCCAAATCTTTGATGTTGAATGAATAAACTTTAGGTGGCAAGAAGGAAGGGCAAACCTTGTATGGTCGATCAAATGGAAATCCCCATCAATTGTCATATTGTGAATAACTGATTCGATGCCATCCCTGCGCCTCATCCTGGGTGCAATGGCTGCGGGGAGGGATTGGTCCGTTGCAGGGGCCACATGAACAATACGTGCGAAAGGGCCATTGCCACACTGAGACAACGGCGAGCTCAAGGTGACGGGTTACTGATTGGGAGTTGGTTGGACGTACATCTTCGGGGAGTCGAACGACCTTATTGACGGGTCCTTCATGTGCGAAGAGGTGTTGACAAGCAGACTCAGCATGATCGTCTTGACATACAAGTCGGATATCTTGCTCCAGCTTATTCGGATCACAGTCCAGAATAACCCAGCCAGCAGCGGGAGTGATGTCTGTCAGAACGTTCGGAGATGCGAACTATGGCATGTGTGGCATGAGCTATAGGTCTTACAAGGGTTAACTGAGGCAGGCACGTACAAGCTTCAATATCCCTGACGTTCCCGTAGAGTCAGGGAGGTCGTATGCGCATTCGCCATCGAAACATGGCTTTGTCCAGTCATTCGCGGCGAAGGTTACCGAGGTCCAGAGCGCACATCCTGTAAGCAAAAAGGAAGATCTCAGCATCGTACCGAGGATGGTGAATGGTGCGATACAGGTAGCTCACAGAAGGGGTGACCATCTTTTGTACTGGTGAGACTGGAAGGGAGAAATCGAAGGTAATGGGTGCACATCCGGGAGCGAGACGGTTGAGTCCCAGGTGAGGGAACTCGTGGCTAGCATTTCCTTTCAACCGAGGAAACAAGTTTCTAGGTCATGATGAACATGCGAGTCATCTTAGATGCTATACAGTTATGTTCTAGCCTTTTACAGATGAAGTCAGTCAATGCGGATTGGCGTCTTGGAGTAGGAGAAGGTCACCGTCCAGGACTCTCCGATTGCTCTCCGATGCTTCTGAAAAAAACAGCCTGCATCTAGTATTCACGAAATGGTCGTGATTGGGAATTTGAATGACTTGCGCCCAGAAAGATCCTCCTAGACTCGACGTCAGAGATGCATTGAGGAAAGTATTACTACTCTAGAGGTGGGTGCACTGAACATAAGTACTCTAGAGTACGTGGTAGCTGAACAGTCCAGGTTGTTCTTGCTGACTGTGGGAACTGGTGTTCTCACGATCAAAGCAACCTCTTTGCCTTGTTCAGATACCTTCGAGGACCTCGTTCCGGTGCCGAATTCGCATCAATGGTGTTGATCGACTATACTATACGGCGTGCAAGCCCAAGGCCTTGCGAATGGAAGACACACTGTGAACGCTTCAGAAGAGTGGAATTGCTCCCGTTGAGTGTATCCTCGCTTGCTTACACGCTCCTCTGCCAACTCACTTGACAGCACTTCTACTCATAGATCGAGCCCATGCGACCAAAGGCGCTAGATGTAACTTGAGGGTGCTGCTAACCGGCCATCAACTTTCAACGTTTACCTTAGAGTAGAGTGCTCACATAAGTCGCATGCATTTCGGTTTTACGGCGTTTATTCTTGGTTTATTCTACGATGTTAAGGGGGGTGGCGCGTGGTTTGTATAGAGGCCTTGGAATCAGAAGACGGATACAGCTTGTCCCAATTTAACCAGCTTGTTCGCATCTTCCATTTCGTACCTCTGTGACCTTGGCAGCGATCTAGAAATGATATGATCTAGAGTAGTAGAGTATCAGAACATTTGTTAAACAACGAAATCAGAGTCCGTATAATTTGGGGGTACATTTCTTTGCTACTACTTTCTCTTTATCTGTGAAATACATTTGTAGTAATGGGTTTATGTAGCCGTCAAATTGTCTCCAAGTCAATGCCACGTATCAGGGACTCGGCTTGCTTTGATCTTGGTAGGATGGTGCATTCAAAGGGTGGGAGATGTCTACATTGAACGGTGAAAGGAGTGAACCATTAGCGTGACATGTAGGCGAGGAGAATTACAGAAAGAAACGCACGAGAGAAATCCAGGGACTAAGTCCGTATCTGGGTAGACATAATTACCCTGTTTGTCTCTTGCCGGCGTGATGTCGAAGACTGCGAGGGTGGAGGCCATCCACAATCGGAGAGAATCCATGGCCATGAAGCGTCCGGGACAAATTCTGGAGGCAATCAACGCAATGTGTGAGCGCTATTGGCACGTAGGCGGGAAACGGTGGGGTAACGTACCTACGACCAAAGCCGAACGCGAGCTGCACGACCTCCGTAAGCTCAGTATCGATTTTCCCGTCCTTGATGAAACGATCGGGGTTGAACGAAGTCGGGTCCGTGAAATACTTTTCGTCCTGCATCAATTGCCTGGTACAGTAGTAAGAAGTGATCAGGAATCTTGCATAAGCAGGTGATGGAGGTAGCGTCGAGAGGAATAAGTATAGATTTACCAAACGTTGCAGAAAATATGGGATCCTTTCGGAAGGCGGTATCCTCTGTAGATATCTTCGACCGTCAACATGTGGACAACACCTGGATATCATGGAAGTTAATAGACGCGAAAGAATGAAGAATGGCGGTCAAACCTAGTGGAACAACGGGTTTCCATCTACGGGCGTTGTCAATAGCGGCCTGAAATTCAAAGGCAAGAGATTTAGAGGTACCTGTTCACCTCCCACATCATTGCCTCAAGATATAAAAGCTCTGGGAGGTCGTCGCAGGTTGGTAGCCGGAATGAACCCAATACCAGGTCAATTTCCTCTTGAGCCTTCTTTTGGACATGGGGGAAGAGGAGCATGGCCGCAAAAAAGGTAGTTATCGAAGACGGTGTTGTGTCGGCGCCGCCTGGATAGATAAGAAGAATTTGTAAAAATGGCTTCGTCGTATTCTGGCCGGGTATTGAGCGTAAGGAGAAGCGAAGAGCAAACTCACCAATGTATGAAACGCCGGCAACGTCCGCGATAATGGCGTCTGCTTCGCTGGGTTCGTATCCCTGTCCACTCAGGTTGGATAGACTTCGAGACACTAAACTCGGAGCTGCACTTCCATCACGCTGCACGGGAAAGTCAGCGAGCAAGAACGAACGGCGCTGTGAACATAGAGGGAACGATCTACTCACGATGGATTTCTTGGCTTGCTGAAAGGGATGATTGGCCATTTTAAAGGCATCTTTACGGGACTCCTCTGCAAGAACTTGGAAGGACGCAAAAGGGAACCATTTCGGTATGTATTTGAGGGGGGCGAAGTAGTCAACAAGGTACGTCCCGAGGATACCAGCTCCCCGAAGGTGATCAAGGGTTTTCTCCGCGTGCGCAATGATAGGGTCATTTTCAAACTTGACATCGAGACCGTAGACAGATTCCACAGTTAGCGCAGCGGGCGTACTTCATAGTGAACCGTGCCTAATCAGTTCGTACTTTCAATCGACACACAACATTGAAAGGCTCACTATTTAGCATGCTCGCACAGAGCAGAAGGGCGCGCTAAAAGTCGCTTCAAAAAATTTCGCGCATTCTTGACTTGAGCTGGATAGTGAACCGGTAAATTTGAAGGAACGAATTCTTGCCAGAGTACACGACGACGGGCACGCCATTTGTTTCCATATGGCATGAAGGTCACGTTAAACCCCCAGCCCATCCTACGAGGAACAAGTATCAACTAAGCTCAAGAAAGATAAGATGAAGCCAAAACGTACAAATCTACGAGCATTCTCGACTTCGGTCTAGTGTCAAGGAAGGTTGAGGGGAGATTCCGAGTAGGGTTTATTGAAAGAGGAAGCTTACCTGTCAGATGTCAACGAGGACCTCCGGATCATCAACTCTGTGATACTTTCCACCGAGCTCAGCACAATGACAGGGGTTTGAAGAGCTTTAAAACATAAGATATCCGATTCTTCAGCGGCCAAAGTTGAGCATTGAGCAACGGTCAACGAAGTTCGAGAGACTTACCCAAAACCCTCGAGATCTCCGCGAAGTATATCCATTGTCTCTCCGTCGGCATGTCAAGCATGTTCCCAATGATGGGGAGTGTCTTTGGGCCTGGAGGAAGTGGGAGTCGAGAACGTGGACGCGTGATGAAGACAACGACCGACGCAGCGAGCGCGAACGAGACAACTAACGTCGTCGAGGTCAAAGTTGACATGCTTTATTGTGTTCTCTTGGGTGACGGTTGTGCTGTTGTGAAGACGGGGTAAGAACTACTTGTACGTATAGCTAGAGCTGGCCCAGTTTAAGTACCTCGCGAAAAGTGTTTGTCGGATTCTCCGCGCCGCAAGTGGGAATTCGCATCGAGACCATGGGAAGTAAAACGTGGGAACCGAACGGAAAGGCAGAGGAATTTGAATGAAAGAGATCGGGTTCATGAACTTCCAATTCCATAGGTTGGCTGATAGGGTGGAATTATGTGGGGTGGACGAAGGGTGGTATCGATCTCCTATGAACGAAGCTTCGCACATGCTTTTACAAAGCCATGGAGCTAAAGGATGGGTTTGAGTCAAATGTTAGGAGCGAAGCGGAAAGGTGATGGGGCTGCAAGACGCACATTGAAGAATACGACTAGGCCATGACTTCGAAGAAGCCGAATTCAGAACAAGAGGTAAGTAAGACGGCCATGTTGAATAGGGGAACGCCTACTTAGAGTACATGTCCCAGGAATTAATAGACGTGTGGGGATTTGAAGCCAACGCAGCACGGTCCATAGAAGAAACCGCCTAAGGCGCCGTCTCTTAGGATTCGGTAGGGGCGTGGGGTAACCAAGCATTGTCCAACCGGAGGTATGGGTATCTAAGCTTTGTTGATCCTTGCAGGAAGTACGCGCAAAGCCCATGAATCGCAAGGTACGGTCCTTCTAGCAACGCCACAAGAGCTCTATCAGACAAACGTCAAATAACCGTGGCGAATAGCATCAGAGTACATACCATTCAGAAGCCGAATAGAGTCGGTTCGAATGAATTCGAAGCTTAGAGGGAGCAATCGAGCCTCTGTGGATGGTCTCAAATACCCGGTTACTATTGGCGGGGCTTTCCTCGAAGCAAGGTCGAGTGCTCAGGTGAGGAAAGATGCTATAAGTAGGTTGGATATCTTGAGATTCGAGGAAGCATCCGACTCGCTTCATGCAAGTCAGGAGACTCCGTGGCCGACCAATCAGTTGTGGTCGATAGCAGCAAGACAAATCTTGTAGAGGCAATCCTTCGACCATACTAGATGAGTACTCAAGCGATGGTGCGTTTCTTTCGGGCCGTGGACAGATATGAGGCTCTGGAGCGAGGTCTCATGCCGCAGAAGAATAGATTAGATGTAGAGGTCGCCTTCAGGTTCACGGGTTCTCCGTTCTAAGGATATGGAGGAATTCTCCACCTTCCCTCCAGCATCAAATTGCGGGTGTCACTAAACGTAGCCATAGGGCTTTGTGTGGCCAGAACGAGGAAACTTGGATGAGTCCCATTGCCAGGAAAGGCTAACTGGAGCGAGGGGAGGGTAGCATTACTCCCAGTGAGGCTGTCCCTATAGATATAGCTTGGCCTCCCCCCAACGAAGGAAAGGTATGGTAGAAACGTACCATGATAGAGAAACCCCGCCTTCCCACCGATCCCCTACAGCGCTACTGATCCCCAGCTTCATACCAGTCCATTCGAAATACATTCATCCTACAGGGTTGGGACTTTGGATGTGCTTGACAGAGTACCGAGTCGCTCAGTTCCGGAGTCCGGACTCTCACACAAACTTGAAGTCGAGCATACGGCAAGCATACGGGTACGGGTAGGGAAAGGTGCCGACGGAGGATGAGGCTGGGGACAGACTGGGCGAATTTTGTCAGCAAAGGGTATATTCGTATGTCCTTGGTATGCAGAGAGTGAAACCACTTGACATGGACACAGAGACATGTAAGCACCCGAATGAACCGCCGAAAAAAAAGGCCTCAGCGCTTAAATGTAGGTCCCTAAGGAGTTACACAGGAGGGTCTCCTAAACGCGCCTCAGGATGCCGGGCTCCCAATGATCCTCATGCGCTGGTCACTTGGCGCAAGCTTCGAGTCCAATACTAGCAGAAAACCGGACAAAACTTCCCGCGAAGGGTGATGGAACCGGCAAGCAAGGTATGGATCATTCCAACGTCCGATTCAAGCCGGCACACGCTGGCGCTTACTTGACACTTTCCTTACTCCCACTCGCACTCCAACCTCGGCACCAACGAGTCGCTTACTACTCCCTTTCGAGGGCTTCTGAAAGTTCGGCGGCAACACACGCTGTATCAGATGCGCCACATCCATCGTACGACATCGCTTCACCCGGTCAATAGCTTGTACTTGCTCTAGCAAACGCGGAAATAACGATGTCTCATTTCTCGAAAGGGAGCTGCTATTGACGTGCTGAATACCTCCCAGAGGGGATCATTACTTGGTCCTTGACTAGAAGCAATCAAATCCCCCCAACCCACATGAATATGAACGTTGACTGCACCCGTTGCAGCGTCCACAAGCACAACGTCCACATCATGAATCTCGAGGACCCCTTGGACATTCACGACCCCCTCCGATGGCATAGAGTATAAAGTCGTGCTCTCTCATCTCTTCCTTCATTATCTCGTCCATCTTTCTCTCCTCCATTCACCGAGCTTACTACCTTGTTTGCTGATTTTCTCATATCAACGTTGACGTCGACCATGTTCAAGTTCATCATCTTCGCATTCCTCTTCGCCTCATCTACCATCCAAGGATTCAAAGTGACCGACCCCATCGCAACTGCAGGCCAAGTCAAAGCCGACGTCGCCCACATCGTCACTTCCTACGACAAACTCAACACTGCAGTAGATGCGCTCGCCGTGGATAGACCAAATGAGATTCTTGATATGCAACTTGCCGTACGTCAATTCTTTCCTTCTGAATAATGCTCCGAACCACGGGCTCATCACTCTGCTGTGACACACATAGACGGTCAATGGGATCTCCGCTTTGTTGAGTAGTGATTTAAACACGGCGACGCTTCATCTCAAGGTATGATCCCTTATTTCCCCTCTCACCACCAGTCGCACTCGCGCCTAACCTCCGCGTACCTGAGCAGATAGTCGACACACTTCCCGGCGACGATAGTCGCGCTATTCTATCCGCCATTGAAGGCATCGAGCCAACCATCAATTCTACTATGAAGACTGTGCGTCGTCTCAGATAAATTCAGATTCGCTTCCTGAGTTCACGATCCCCTCACACTTGCATGTATTTCCCGACAACAGTTAATATCCAAGAAAGCTGCATTGTCAAAGGTCCCTCTTGCCGTCGCCACCCTGCGTTTCAGCCTCGGAGGCCTCCAATTCTCTATGATGAGGTTGTTCGAGAAATGTATCGGCGCTTTTCCCGTAAGTCGCTTCTAAGTCTGTCATGTCTCCCGTTTTTCTTCGTCCGTCCTGATGTGATAATAATAATGTAGGCAGCACTTTCTAATGACACTTCGGCATGTGCAAAGCGCATTGATAATTCGTTTCAAAGTGCTGTAGATGTATATGCAACTGCTTAGAGGATTGATGTTCAACGTTCGCGTCACACACTCTATCTACCATCCGTGCAACTCTTCCTTTCGCTTCACTTTGTCTCGATCCCCTTGACTCTCGGCGAGACCGATGGTCATGAGAATCTCATTTCTCTGTATCAAAAGAGTACATGTCTTTTTTCAGCTGCGATAGCCACTTATTAAGCTGGAGCCAGCACCCTTGCAAGCGAAGATGATTCGAGCTATCTCAATATGTGAGTCTCGGTACTTCAGTTTACCAGGTACTATAGAATTGTCCCTAAAAGAACCTTTAGAGGAGAGTCTCCTACTTATCTCGGCTCTGCGCATGGAGTAAACGTCTCCGTTGTGCCCTCGTTCGTTCCCCAGTCCGTTCCAAGGGCGAGTTGAGCAATCAATGTCAACGAGAATACTAGCCTCGAATGTAGCGTGAGCCCAGTGCTTCGGTACACGCTGAATGACACTAACGCCACCGCCGGCTCACGGGTGCAGTGATATCCATCATCTGTCTGTATGTGCAGCATGCGCGTGTAATAGAGGAGCCGATCATTTTGTCAAGCACCTCGATGACATGCCAGTATACGGGTGCATTATTACTGACTCTCAAAGGATCGAGTCCACACGAGCCGTGACAGCAAGGTCTGCTTTACTTTCCTATTCTACATCATTCGCATTAGCTCATCCCATGATCCCAATTCTCTCCCAACACTACCTTGAGTATAAATACTGCTCTACTGCTCTCTTCAAGCCGTTCTTTCTACCTCACTTTCGTCCCAAGTACCACAAGTCCGAGTTTTCTACCTCCCCCATCGTCACCATGTTCAAAACCATCATTCTCGCCCTTCTCCTGGCGTCTTCCGCCATCTCCACTCGCACCCACCCTCTCTCACTCAACTCACCCTCGCCCTCTCCAACGTCAACCCTCTCCTCAGATACAAGCCCCAGCCACAACATCCAGGTCCTTAAGAAACGCATACCGCCGCAATTGGAAAAAGCCCTAGCCCGTTTCATGACTGATCTCAAAGCAATCGAGAGGGTAGCCAACAACTTCCCCGATGACCATGCTACCCTGCGTGATGGTCTTGTGCGTCTTCTCATTTCATTCCCTAGAGCACTCCTACTGATATCTATCCTGTGGGCTTGGGTATACTCTACTCTATTTAATTCTACTCTGTAGATCCTTCAAAATAAATTCTCCAACTTAGACGAGGACTTGAAGATTGTTACAAGTCGTGTCAAGGTATGTAGCGCTTGGTGATTCTCTCTCAATCAAATATCCTTAACAGGTCATCAACGAATAACAATCCATGCTTCCACTATTTATGGACGAACAAAGGCTTTGGGCTCCCTCTCCGACGCCGACAGTCAGGAGATCATCTCCAACACAGAGATGATGGAAGGAGCCTTCGAATCGGCGATGCAGGTGGTACGTCGTATTCCGCCCTCCTCCCGCATCTCTCCAGAATATTCACTACACACAATAATTCCTGAAATACCAGTTCATCACGAAGAAAAACGCACTCAAAAGCTTCCCCCTTGGAACCGGGGTTTTTGCAACAGACGACAACCTCATTCGTATCCATGACGCGACGATGACGAAGTACGATCAGTTTTTGTTCGTTTTCCACGTACGTGTCACTTCCTTTTTATTCTCTGTCTCACATTCACTTTATCAATTCCCATGTCTCGTTTCTCACTTTTGTTTTGCTAGAATTCTACTACGTGCAGGATAGCCGTACTCAAGAAGGAAGTTCACACCATATTCCAGAGAGCAATTGATGCATACGCAACTGCGTAGAGGAGTTAGACACTCACCTGTTCATTACGCCCCTTCGCCACTTGCACTTCATCATGCACCTACTCTACACCTACACTTTTCACTTTTTTCTTGCGCCCTTTTGGCAAACTGGAAACACGCCCGTCTTGAAAACGACCAACATCAACGATGTCAATGACTGCGCTCATCCCGTATACTTACTTTACTCTAGAGTACTCTAAAGAACGCACGCGTGCGTTCGAACTTTATCCCTGAAGAGTTTACCCGTGAACTCACACTCCACCCTGGGATCGGAGCCAGACCGGAGCATGAATCTCGAGTCGTGCTTGATCTCCTGGCATCCGTGTGAGTAGAGAGTACAGTAAAGTTGGTTCATGATCAACCTCAAATGCTAAACCATCAACAGCCGGCGACCATGTTGACCCCCCAGCTTGGTTGAACGGGGACGGAGAAGATTTGGTATCACCGCGACCTGAACTCGAATGCAGCGCGATTTCTTTAGGATGCGTCAATGAAACGCCCGTCGTGTTGTTACTTGGCGGGCTGATTTGATTTTAAGCTGAGGAGGATACTTGAGAGTTATCGAGGAACGGGTGGACATAATGATCGTCGGATTGCTCGGACGTAGATGCCGTTCATAACTAGAGTAGAAGCACCCTTGGACGGTTTCGAGCGACTGCATCCAGACGTCCAACAACCGCAGCCTAATGTATCACGGTAGGAGCGATCCGAGATTCGTCCAATTGCTCGTCTCACGTCGTCTCACCTACCCAGAACCAGGCTATAAAAGCCAAGGATTATCGACTCTTCTCGCCAGCAAGAGTTCACGCGTCACGTCCTACTCTGAGCCACATCAGCCACCACCCCCACCAGCAGCCATGTTCAAACTTTGTCGTACTTGGCTTTTTCATCGTCTTCCCCACCATCTCCGCATTTGCCGTCCCCGACATCCAGAATAACCTCAGCGGGGTGCACGTATCCGATCTTGTGGATTGTTCCAGAGAATTTGAGGCGGCAGTGGCGAACATCTCCAAGTCCGAAATGTCGGGTGGAGGAAATGTAAGTACATTCATCGTCACCTACTCTAGGCTACGTGACCACCCATCATGATCAATGACCTTTCTCACTTCCCTTGGGTGGGTTTAGGTCCAATGCAAGGTTTTCACGCTGTCATTTGATAAGACAAGTGAAGACATAGCAAAGGTTTGCTTACCCCCTTGTTTTCTCCAAACCGGCTTATTGAACTCTACTTTGGGTTTCGTTTCGAAGGAAAAGCTGATTAAAAGACGCCTCACCGACGGCGAGTACTTGTCATACTTCCGAGAAATCCAAATGTACGGCGGACGCCAGGTAGAGATGATGATCGGACGAACAAGGACAATCGGCGGACCGGTACGTCGTCCCTCCCACAGCGTCAGGTGAATTCTTTTTCGGGTTTATTTAACTTTCGTTTTGATATAATTCGATTTCGGATATTGTCACTTGTGTAGCGCGTTCGCCTAGCCCTCCCTTTCATCACTGGCGAAGAGGTGATGCGATACTCTATGTCATAGGCGCACTCAAGCCGTTTGATTTGATGGAGTAGATGAAAGCGGGATTTAATGCTCTAACTGAACTTGTAGAGTATCTTGTAGAGTACGGTGACGAATTTGACCCTCGGCGTAGAGTAGAGTTTGTGGTCCAGATAGATGTGCATTCCTAGGAGAGTACGGGGAGCTTTCTGGACGTTGTGTAGCACTGGAGACTACTCTGATTCAAATGGCTTGCAACGTCCCGTTTATGAGTCTGTTCACGAGGGAACAGTATTCGGACGACGCTGGTCGACAACAAGGGAGTAGAGTATGGCAGCGTCACGGCCACAAGTGATGCGACGTTCCAAGGACAACGGCAAGATAGGTCTATTGGAGGGATGTTCGGCGAGGAGGGAGACCGTTTGAGTAGATACAGAAAAATGTTGACGAGATAGGGTGTAGACATTGACAAGGAGAATTTGGCTCGGCGATTGCAATAGACTCTAGGGTTGGAGGAGGAGGTTATAAGGCTGTGCAGCTTTCAGAGCGTGTTACATGAGGGCGTAGGTATGGCAAAGGCAGAGAAAGATTATAGATGCAGAGCTGCTTGCCTGGGCTTCGTGCGTTGTACGTAGGTAGTGGAAGACACGGACAGCAAGTCCGATTCTGTCTGAATCGACGAGGTCATTCCAGATTTTGATACGATGTGGGCCACATCAATATGTATCTCTTTGCGTTGCACGCTCGTATACATGTGCAAGGTAGATCGCAGCGGCTCGAGACGACCCAAAAGCCAAGAGTGTGAACGGCGGGGCTTTGACGAGATCGTCATGCCCCTTTTAGCAAAGGCGGGAATGTCGTACGCAATGAGAGACGGACGGCACAAAATGTCGAGAGCGTCCAACGCGACCCACTTCAAGGTATTTTGAGTAGTAGATTATCGACATCGGGACATAGCTATAGTTCTGAGTCAGATAAGGATGCAGATTTTTTTGGCAAGAAGCACGTCCCAGTTGCTTTTCTGCAACGAAGCGGTAAGAGCTACTGGAGGTTGAGTAATCCTCGCGGGCACCGTGATCGGGGAAACAGAGCAAGTCCAAAAAGTGTGCTAGCTCTGAGATGTACGAAGACCCTGCTATGCATGCACAGAACTACAGCGCATATTGACGCGTGACGGTGTGAGGCATTAGGCTGCGAAACTGAAGGCACTTTGTCGGAACGTGGGTGGAAAAATCATCGGGGACGAGCAGCATGCAGCATGGCGGGAGCAAGCCTCAAGGTAGAGTAGAAGAGAGTAGAACCAGACGGAGAAAATCGAACAAGGAACCAACATTGAACAAGGAACAAGACCCGGACGTCACACGATGTCACACATCACGCTCGCTTTTTCTCGACAACATCCAACAGTCATGGACACGGACTGGTGTCTCCTCTGCGGCACCTATTCTCCAGTACGCGTACTCATCCACACACGCTGGCACTTCAATTGAACATGATAGGCCGGCCAACCGTATTGCTCTGACAGGTGTAGCCGAGCGGACAGTTTCTATGCGTCCATGTCACAGCAACCTGAAGGAAGGTCGTCGGATGGAGGGGGAATCGGGGTGTCAGAGCGGGGAGACGATGAACTCGACCTCGACCCATCGTCTTCAAGCTTACGGCGCGGTGGGGCGTATACGTCATCGAATGCCGGGACCAACGACGGTTCATCAGCGTCCTCAACAGCCCCAGAAGAGGCGCCTTCCTCACCTCCAACGTCACCCAGCATGGGACCCGTCGTATCTGAGGAAGACGAGCCCGCGTCGAACCCATCGCCGCCCCCGACAAGCAGCATGTTCACCTCTGCGCACGATCTGACGATCTCTTCGTCGCAGTTCAACCAAGCCAGTCGGGATCAACACAGTGTGTTCCCCGTTCCCTATCAATTCGCTGCCTACTCACACGATTCCGCTCTAGTTTCCCATGTAACCAACCACCACCACGCATACAAGTCCTTCAAGATCCTCCCCATTCCCTTCCCACTACCATTCTCTCCCACCTCCACGCTCGCATCCTGGTGGGCGCTTCTCTCCCCTGACACAGCATCGGAATCGCCGCCCTCGCGTCTTACCTGGTTCCCTGGTATCGGGAGCTCCGTGTTGTCGACGTTCATGAAGGACGCCGCAACATGGTGCTTCCCTGTCCTCTCTGTTTATGTTGTCGCTGCTGCGTTGGCCAGCACACTGGAGCCGGGGACTTCTTCCCTGGTGGTCTTTGAACGTTTGAACATTAAGCCTATTGTTCGATGAGTGCTGTCCCCGGACCTTACATCGTCACACCATTCCCGTATTGCTCTGCCTGCATACGAAGCCCGTGTCTCAGTCCAAGTCATCGTTCGGCCTATCCCCCGAGTCCCTGATTGCTTGTCCATTCGGGCTGGGTCCTTCTCACGTCAGGTTCCTTCCAACACAACCTCCGCTCAAAACACTAAGTAATCCATCATGCGCGCGCTTCGAACACAAGCGTGTTCGACCCAGTTTACTCGTTACCTTACCCGCCCACTCCTGTCGACTGGCGGTACGGAGACGATGTCCACTCGTAAGGGAGTCGACGTAACCTCGTACTTGTCA